>PVKA01012089.1:0-52856 GCA_004027165.1 Ctenomys sociabilis | reverse complement strand
TCTCAGTTTTCTTTTTTTTTTCCAAGACAAATTATATCCAGCTTTATTTAAGATATTTTTTCATAAACAATCATGCTATTTCAGGCAGGACATAGGCACACAATCGCTGACAATATACAACAACTTTCAAATTCCCTTCTTGTATGGACTACCAAAAATCAGAAAGCCACTATAAAATCCAATGAAGTCTTCATTTGAGGCTGTGAAGTAGGGAAAGTTTAGAATGATGGTTGATATTTCACCTTTAGCATGTTGTTTATCAACTTTTCACAAGCATACCTTGACTTTCAGGAAATGAAAATTGTAGAATTATCGATCTTTTTTTTTTTTTAGCGGAACCGGGGATTGAACTCAGGCCTTTGCTCTTGCCGGGGAAGCATTTATTCCACTGAGCCATCTCCCCGGCCCCAATTATCAAATTGATAATTTCAGAATTATCAATCTGAAAATCCATAATCTAGAAAAAGAAATCAATTGTTCTTGTGGGACACTATCTCAATGTTACTAGCAAGTCCAGATTGCCTGACACACTGGTGACATCACTTTTGGGAATCAGATCCCAATAGGTCTCTGCGCTTAAGGGAATTAAGCCTATGCTGACGGCAGAGGAAAGGAGGACATAAAATGAACTGGGAGCTGTCCCATACCACAAGGCATTTATGCCCAAGTGGCCACATGTGTCAACATCAGGGAATCCCTCCTCCTGGGAGCCAAGAAGAAGTCTCTCAAAACCAGCAGGGGAAGGTGCCTTCCCCACATCAATCCAGCTTGGAATTGACATATGCTGACATATGTTCCTTTCCCCTAAAAGAACAATAAAGTATTCTGTGTGCTAACAACATAGCTTAAAAAAAAGTAAAACAAAATTCTGCACTTTCATAAAACTTGATAAAAAAATAGCATTTCAAATTGTATAGTCACCAGAAGTACACAGTTATCAAAAATGCACACACTTCACTTGGCATCTCCAGCACCTTCAGCTTTCTGTGCCTGGCCTGTTTTGGCGTCTCCATTTTCTGCAGGGTTATTCCCATCCTTGCTGCTATCAGCTTCTCCTTTCTTCCCTTTAGGCACCTTCTCTCCCTTCTTTGCAGGGAACTTTTTAGGCTTGGGCTGTGGTGTGGGAGGAGCTGGTTCAGCAGAAAACCTTGCAGATCTTCTCTGTGGTTTGTCCTTCACCTTGGCTTTATCACCTTTAGCATCCCCTTCAGCCTTTGTCTTGGGCATGGTGGTGACGACGGCAGGTCACAGGTGCTAGATACAAGGTGCAGTGGGGCGCAGCTTTGGGCTGCCCAGGGGTCATCCTTGCTTCTTTTTCACACTGTCTGCACAGTCTCAGTTTTCTTCCCTTCTCACTCCTGGCTTCTGATCCTTTTCAAAGCCATTCTTTTGCTGTGTGCATGCATGTGTGCATGTTTATTCACACTAAACTTTCAAAATTAAACTTTCTTAGCCTGGTCTTTCTGTCATCTTTAGATTTAAAATCAACATTCTGATAATATGTTTTGATCACACTCTTTGATCCCAGTGATAACTATCTGAAGAAAACAGATGCATATAAATATATACTGTAATGTTACAATGATGAAAAAAAAAGTAAGCTGCCTTAAAACTGGGGGCACTGCCAAATAATGTATGGTATACTATCTAACAGACTAGTGAGCTGCTTAAAATGTTTCTAAAGAATATTTAACAAGGGGAAATGCTATATAATGTTAAATGCAAAATGCTCAATACAAATATAAAATATCAACTGTGTACAAATATTATACATGAAAAACAAACTGTACCATTTAAGAGAGTCAATGGAGATAGTTTCATTATACTTTGTTGTTAAATTTTCTACACCCAGCATATACTGTGTTTAAATCAGAAAAATGGTATCTTGAAAAAAAAAAAAAAGATAAGATGAAATTATCCAGAGCATCTCCTTTTAGGCTATAAAGGAGAAGACACTACCTGCAACTGTTTGTGGAGACCCTGTGCCCCAGTGCCCTTATCAGGAAGTGCTCTGCCCTAAGCAGTGCTCTTAACACAGTGCTACCCAAGGATTCTTTTTTATTGTTATTATCAGAGAGAAAGTGAGACAGAGAGCGAAAGGACATCAGGAACTACACGCAATTTCACTAAACAAAGTGAGAGGAATTCAACACTGGTTATACTGCTATTGTCCTCAGATTAGCTTTTCATATTACCAGATATAAACACACAAAACTGGTCAAAAATTATGAAAAATTAATAAGGAGAAAAATTAAGTATTAACTTCTTTAAACAGATCAGCAGAAATCAGCAGTACAATTATTCAAGCTATCCTGTGTAATACACATGTTTTTCTAGTTCCCTTCTTTCTTTTCTCCTTTGCTTCATCTTGTTTGTTCCTTCCCTTTAAACCACAGATTTCATTCACTAGCATCAGATCTTCCTTATGCTCATGGTCTAGCACAAGCTTTTTCAAACTTGGGGGTGTACAGGTTACTTTAAGGGGAAAATCCTTAATGAAACAGTAATGACTTTTTTTTTTTTTTTTGGTGCAGGATCTCACTATGCAGCCCATAGTGATCTTCCTGCTTTTTGCTAGGATTACAGGCTCGCGCCACCACGCCCGGATTGCATCGCTGGCTCAGTACACCCGAAGGCAGGGCCGGCGTGGCATGTGGATCCAGGAATTGAACCCTTTTGATTATAACACTAAATTTAATGTTCTTGTAACTAGATAAGCACAGTAAATTTGTAAGTTAAATACAAAAAAACCCCACCAAACCAGCAAAATTCTAAGTGACATTATTTTGTGAGCCAGTGACTTTGCTAGAGATTAAACCCAGGGCTTTGTGCACTCTAGGCAAGTGCTATGTGTTCAGACAGTGATATTACTTTAATAAGATAATAATTGTTGTTTAAGTTAAAGCCATTGTTCACAAGGTAATACAAAGAGCACTGACCAGAACACCTAGAAAGATACACATACACACTACAGCCCTCCCTACAGCCCTTGCGGCTGGCAGCTTCCACATGATTCCAAAGACATCTGGACAGCTCCCTGACTCCAATTCTCTTTTGGAAACAGGATTGGACCCAACTGTAACAAACAAGGACTGCACTTGTCACTGTGTATCCAGCACTGTATTGTGAACCACTCAGTATTCTATGTAACTCTGGAACTGACAAGAGTCCCCATGGTCCAGAGGAGGTGGCCACCTATCACAGAACCAGAGCTGCCCATGGCTGGACAGGCTGGTCCAAGAGAGGGCAAATCATTGTCTTGGTTATTTTTCTCTCATTGCTGGGACAAAAATACAACATCCAAAATTAAGGAAGGAAAGGTTTATTTAGCTCACAGTTAGTGGAGGTTTCACTCCATATTTGGCGGGCTCCAAGGCTGAGGAATGTATAGCTGAGGGCAACTGTTCATGGCAGTGGAAAACAGCAAAGAGCAAAGGCAGAAGCAGTAGCTGTAGTAGCTAGCAAGCCTCTCTCTTCCTATATTGTATTCAGACTATTTGCGGGCAAGAGTAGCATCCATACCCATAATCCCAGCATTGGACCATGAATTAAACAAAAACTCTAGAAGGCTACCCCAAAGACAGCATGAGGCTTTGAGGGGGGACAGCTAGATACAAACCATAACATTCGGTTCCTGGCTCCCCAAGACTCGGGCACATCCCTTTATGCAAAAGGCATTTTAGTCTACCTCTAAGAGTTGCCAAAGTCCTAACAGTTTCAGCATTGCTGAAAGCATTAATGAATTGAATTGGAGGAGACTTGAGGAACATTCTAGAGAGAAAGCAAGGACTACATCCCCATAAACCCCAACAGAAGGAATCTACCATGCATGTTAAACAGTTTCAGCATTGCTGAAAGTATTAATGAGTGAATTGGAGGAGACTTGAAGAACATTCTAGAGAGAGAAAGCAAGGACTACATCCCTATAAACCCCAACAGAAGGAATCTACCATACATGTTAAACAGTTTCAGCATTGCTGAAAGCATGAATGAATTGAATTTGAGGAGAAGTCTCCTCCAAGATCCAAGGCAAACTCTTAGCTACGAGCCCCTGTACAAATGACAAGTGAAACACTTGCAACATTCAATGGCACAAGAAAACCATTAACGTTCCAAAAGGTACAAACAAGGGGACACATCATTGGGACCAACACAAGTCTAAAACCCAGCAGGGCAAACATTAAGTCCTGTTGTTCCACGTGGAACATCCAAAGCAATCTGAGGCAAACTGTGAGCTCCATGTGGCTCTACCTCTATAGATCTTCTGGTGGTAGCTCCCATGGCTTCTCTGCTAGGTTGGCTTTGTTTACTCCTTGCAACTTTCTTAGATGATCTACATTTCTAGCTTTTCCAAACTTCTGGGGTTTCTACTGCACTGTGTGCTTCTCACTCAGAGCTTCACACAGTGACCTTCCACTGGGCATACTGCCTGGCCTTCCAGGCCTTCTTAGCCTCAGAACTCCTGCACTTTGCATGCACCTAAAACCAATGCCATGTGGATGATGCCAAGGTCTGCTGCCAGCTGGAGCAATAGCCAGATTTTCTTTTCTCTTGGCTGTAGGGACTGAGTGCCGGGATTGAAGAGTACTCAGAATCTCATTCTGAGGAACAAATTCTCTATGCTGCTGCCTTTCTGGAACATGGCGCTCTGCAGCTTTCTCCTCAAAGCAAAGTCTTTCACTTTTGCAGTTTTGAGGCTGCAAAGAGTAGAGACTTGTTGCTTCTTGTGATGTCCTCAGGCCATCTTTTCTATTCTGTTCCTTCTCCACAATGGAGATCTTCTTAGCTTTATCTTTTCAGTCCACAGCTTTACTGGAGCTTTCTTTCTAGCTGAACTTATAACATTTTAAATCATCCTGCTGGTTGTTTGCTTCTAATTCTCCACATAAATGTGACTAAAAACCCCCAACAATAGCCATGCCTCTGCTTCAATATTTGACTGCCTTGAAATTTCTTTTGCCAGATTAATCAGTCTGCCGCCCTTAATCTCAGTCTCAGGCAAAATCTCTGGACACTAGCAAAATTCAGACACACTTTCTGCTATGCCTAACACACATCATCTGGAGTCCAACATAAAAGTCCTTCTTTCCAGAAGAAAACTTCAGAGCCTGGTCTTTATAGGCAGGATTTCTATCATCATTCTGGTCTTTTGAGCTCTGATCAGAATCTCCCATACAAAATAGCTAAAGGTGTTCTAGTGCTTCTCTTTCAGGAAACATCTCTGAGCCTTTTCTATCTCTTTCCATAAGCCATTCCTGGATGTGAGGGCGATCTGGCGCAACCCAGATCACCCCACTCATCACCATGGTTGATTCAGCTGATCTGGCTGGCTAGGCTGGTGTCCCCTTCCTCCCTCAATGAACCATGTGCATCCCTCTGGAAGCTGCGCGCTTGGTCAAAGAGGATGACCACCCCTAATAAGAGGAGAACCATTCCTTGGTCAAGCACTGAGTAACTGCACTCCTCCAAACAAGCTCTCATAAGCCATTCCCAAAGGTTCTTGAATGACACTGTCAGGTATAGTCACAGCAACAACCTCACTTCTTTTTTTTTTTTAATTCATTTATTTATTACAGTGTCTCGCTATACATCACGGATTCTTTTTTTGCGGGGGTGGGAGGGTCAGCTCAGCCCGCCCTGGGGGGAGGGGCTGGCATGGCATGTGGTGCTGGGGCTCGAACTGCGGTCCCTGAGAGGCGCTCTAGACCACTGAGCTATCTTGCCAGCCCAACAACCTCACTTCTTTGGTACCCTACTTCTTGCTACCAAATTCTGTTTCAGTTACTTTTCTCTTGTTGCTGGATCAAGACACCCAACACACAAAGTTAAGGAAAGAAAGGCTTACTTAGCTCACGTTAGTGGAGGTTTCAGTCCATAGTTGGCTGGCTTCAAGGCAGTGGCACATGACAGAAGGCAACAGTTTATGTTGGTAGAAAACAGCAAAGAGCAAAGGGAGGAGCAGTAGCTAGCAAGCTTCTCTCCCTTCCTATATTGTATTCAGACTATCTGCCCCAAGGCAGGTATAGCATCCATACCCATAATCCCAGCACTGGATCATGAATCAATCACAAACTCTAGAAGAGTGCATGAGGCTTTAGGGGGGCATAACACAAATGATAGCAACCATCAGGAAGATTATACACCATGACCAAGTGGGATTCATCATAGTAATGCAGGGATGGTTCAACATATGTAAATCAACAAATGTAATGCATCATATTAATAGAGCCAAGGACAAAAATCATATGATCATCTCAATGGAGGTAGGAAAAGCTTTAGACAAATTCTAGCATGTGTTCATAATAAAAAAAAAAAAACCTAGAGAAAATTGGAATAGATGGTCTTTATCTCTGATAAAAGCATCTATTTCAAACCAAGAGCCAACATCATACTAAATGCACAAAAACTGAAAGCTTGCACTCTAAAGTCAGGAATAAGACAAGGATGTCCACTGTCTCCATTCTTATTCCAGTTTCCAGCATAATCCTTTAGCCAGAGCAATTAGATAAGAGAAAGAAAAGGATTAACCATAGGAAACTAAGAAGAAATTGTCATTATTTTCAAATAACATGAGAGATAGAAGACTCCAGAAACTCTACTAAAAACTGCTCAGTTTGATAAGCAAATTCAGTAGTGTAGCTGGATATAAAGTCAACACTCAAAAATTAATAGTCTTCTTGTACATGAATAACAAGCTCACTGAGGCAGAAATTAGGAAACTAATATCTTCCAAAATAACATCCCAAAAAATGAAATTTGTAGGAATCAATCTAATGAAAGATGTAAAAGACCTCTATATTGAAAACTACAGTATTCTGAAAAAGACTGAAGTGGATATCAGAAAATGATAAGTTTTTTGGATGACTCTGCAACAGAGAAACAGGCAGAAGGAAAAAGGGAAAGGGGCTTTATTATCTTTGAGGACTTGGAGAGAATCTCAGGAAGACAAGAGACTCTCTGAACTGGAACAAAGGGAGGCTGAGGCTTTTATGGCCTTTTGCCAGGGGTAGAGTTTGAGGGAGATGTTTAAAAATACCTGAGCTGATTGGGGTCTTCCCTGAGGCAGTGGGAAAGGTGAAAGGAAACTGCATCCTGGACTGAGTTGGAGAAGAAGGGGGAGGTGGTCTTTGAGAAGATAAGCTGTTGTTTTAACAGTTTCAGCCATATTAGATCACCAACATAATAATGCAGCAATTCATATTAGGGTTAGAACCTATCATTCCTGTCTTTTGTTTGTTATGAAAGGGGTGATGTGTCTCTCAGACTGCTTCCTGCTGAACGGGCGCACTGTCTTGGGGGCAAGAAGGGTTCATAGAATGATGGTTTAAAACTAGAAGCTAATACCAGGTGTCTCTGCTAGGATAAGAAGTTCTTCATTAGTAAAGGCTCGTATCTGAGATTGAAGGCACCTTGGAAAAAGTTTAAAAAGACAGGGTACTATGAATAGATGTGTCATCATCATAATAAAAGGACACAGGAAGGGAAGCAGGAATGGGGCCCATGATCTGAATATGTCACTCCAAGACCATGGTGAGGAGGAAGAATATCAATATACCAGTTCTGGGAGTTTGTGTGGCAGCCAATTGCAATGGCTCTGTACCTTGTCCATCATGATCTCTGATTCATTTACAAAATAACAGCGTTCTTTCCCCAGCGTAGCACAGGTGCCTCCTTTCTCAGCTGTCAAAACATCAAGAGCATGCAATTTTGAAGGGTGACTGTTGCAAGGCTCTCAATTTGTCTTTTTTTTTCCAGAACTGGGGTTGAACTCAGGCCCTTGTGCTTGCCAAGCAAGTGCTTATTCTACTGAGCCATCTCCCTGGTCCCTCAAATGGGTTTTGAAATATGTGTATGGTGGATATAATCTCATCTATCTTTTGGTGGAGCTCAGCAGAAAGTTGATAAAAGTGGTCTTTGGCCTGAATGTCTGTACATAGTCCCCTGCTCCAAAGTCTACACCAAGGACAGCAAGAATACTCACTCCAACAAGAACTGGAACATGAATGGCTCTTACTTTTCAAGTGAATTTGGTGTCTTGCAGCTTGGATAGGAGAGACAGTACTATGGCTTCTTGAGAGTTTATTGTTATGTCTAGAACCAGGACTAGTGAGCACGATCCTGTGTCTTGGGAAGGGAAACAGATATAGGTTCCTGATTTATACCCTATAAAACCATCCTGTGCGTGGGCAAACTGCTGTATTTTGTGTATGTATGATGTAGTGAGTGCAGTGGGGAAGGTCTTGTCACTGAAGAGAGGAATTTTTTTTTCCTAAAAGACTAGACAAGTAAGATGGATTACAACTGTTGAGAATTATGAACAAGCAGAGGATCTTCTATGGCCAAGTTAAGTGGAAAAGATGGGTGGAAAGCATTTTAGTGTGTAGAGGCTACTATATAGAGATCTTGTTTATAGGGAACACAGAGCTAGCATTTGGCAAGGTTTGAGGATTGTCAGAGTGTCACAGGCATGTGAGAAAAGTTTAGGAAGAGGAGGAGTGAATTTTGGTTATAATACGCTTCAGGGATAAGCTGGGACATCAATAACAAGGAGTGGTGTTATAAGCTGGATCCTTAGGGTCAGAAAATTATCATAAGGTATTTGCCATGTTTTATCTTCATACAAATTGCTATAAGGTGTTTGAGAAATAGAGTCCCCAAATTCTGCCTAGGAACAATTGGGTTGTGATGCGCTGGGAATAGACAATGTCATTCATGTGATATTACCACCCCAATGGGTACCAACATGAGTGAAAGTAGTCGAGGTCATTTGTAGGATGTGTTGGGGGCCTCATCTGTGTTGGGGAGTAGGGTGGTGGGACTGAGAGAGCTGCAGGAGGAAATAGTGCCGGAAGGGTCCGCTATGCACATGAGGTGGATTTGCTGTATACGGGAAGGAGTCATTAGGGCTGGAAGTGTCTTATGTGTGATGAGTTCATTAAGGCGATTAGGTGAAGTGCACTGTGATGGACTGTCCTAAAGTGAACTTTTTTGCCTCTTGTGTCAGTGTGGCTTGTTGTATGTTATGAGTCGGTACTGAAAGAAATGACAAAGAGACCCAATGAATATAGCTTCAGAGGTCTCACTAAGATTAGTCTCTCTCTGAGGCCAGAGCCACAGAAACATCTCACATTTATTGAGGGCTAAAGGCAGGCTAAGGAATGTGCATAGCTACTTCGGTGAACACAAACTACTCTTTGTTGACTTCAGGCATTTACCTAACTCTGAGTTTACACAATGCTAGCCCAAGCAAGGGATGAAACCATAAACAGGGCGCCAGCCAGAGAAGCTGCTATCTGCAGTCTCAATCCCAGCTTGCAGGAATTTACAAGAAAGACAACAGCTCTCCTCCAGCTGTTTATTGCTCCTTGCTCCCTCAGGATATTACGCTTTGTCTCATATCTATATTTCTACAGTGGCTGCTGCTGTAAGTGTGCAGATATCCCTTGTTCTTGAGTAGGAAGAACCAAAATAGTGAAAATAGTCATACTTCCAAAACTAATATATACATTTAATGCAGTTATGATCGAAATTCCAATAGCATATCTCACAGAATATCTCACAGAGAACATAATCATAAAAGTCATTTGGAACCAGAAGACAGCTAATATAGCAGAAACAATTCTGGGCAACAAAGGCAAGGCAGGGAGCATCACAATCCCTGACTTGAAACACAACAAAACACCAGATCTGAATATCAATAGAACAGATTGGAAGATGCAGAAACAACTCCAGACATACTCAGCCACTTTATTTTTTTTTTTTAATGTATCAGTTATTTAATTAGGTTCTTAGGAAGAAATTTATAACACTAATTTATGAGGATAAACTCCATTTGTCAGAGCAAAAATGCCCACAGGTAGCCCTGGAGCTGAGGAACGGCTTTCATTTTTGCTAAAATCTTTAGAGTCCACCACTTTCTGATCACCTTGTGCTGCTCTGAACTCTGGTATCTCTTTTTCTTAGGATTGAAGATCTCACCCTCCTGGTGTCTGGGTTTCTGCAGCTGCTGCTTCTTGAAGTAAGCATCTGGGAGGTATTTGGGGATTTTCACGTTGCTGATATCAATTTTTTTTTGTGGAACCAGGGATTGAACTCAGGCCCTTGCGCTTGCCAGGGAAATACATCAATGAGCCATCTCCCCAGCCTGATGGCATCAATTTTTGTAAAGGTGGCAATGACAAATTTCTGGCATGTTCTTCACAGAGGAATACGATTAAAGCAAGAGGCCCAGTCACAAGTAGCAAGCCACTGGCCAGCTGTTTCAGGAAGACCAGTCTCTTACCTCTGTGATGCCCGGTGAGGATGATCAAGATGGTGCCAGGAGTGATGCTAACCCGAACTTTCCTCACATGCTGACTGAAGGGTTTCTTACCAAGACTCAAGAGCTTTTGGGGCACATCTTTAGTAGGGTAGTATTAGGCATTTTTTGAAGCTTAACCACCCAGGGAACCTCCATTCTTGTCCCCACTGACGAGTTTTGTGATCATAGCAAGAACTTGTCCTTTTTCTTCTCAACCTTTGATTTAGTGGCTGTGCCCTTTCTCTTCTACAAAGCCTTTCTAGAATATATAGCAGATGGGGAGTATCTACCAAGTCCTCTCACCAGGACAGGATTTCAGCTGCAGAGGGGCTGCCCCTTCTTGGACTTTGTTGCCTTCTTCACCTTACCCTTTTTACCAGTACCACTGGCAGAAGCCTTCTGGGCTTCAGGTTTCCTCTCTTTAGCGTCTGGCTTCCAGTTTTTTTACCTGCCATCTTGCAAGAGGGTAAAGAAAACTAAGGTTCCCTCCGCCACCTTATCTTTGATAAAGGTGCCAAATATATTCATTGGGAAAAAAATTCTCTTTAACAAATGGTGCTGTATAAACTGCTCCACACATGCCAAAGATTAAAATTGGACCCATATCTTTCACCATGCACTAAACTAAATTTAAGATGGATCAAAGGTCTAAATATTAAATCAGAAACATTAAGTCCTCTGAAAGATAGAACCGGTAAAACTCTTTGGTGTAGTCAAAGACTTTATGTATAAAACCTGATAGCAAGGAACTAACAAAACGATGCAATGAGAATTTCATCTTACTAAAAAGATTTTGCACAGCAAGAGAGACCACTACCAGAGTGAAGAGAGAACAGAATGGTGGGGGAAAATGTTTGCCAGATGTTCCTCAGAAAAAAGGATTAGTATCAAGAATATATAAAGAACTAAAAAAAAAAAAAAAAACAGACTTCTTACACTTAAAGACCCAATCTGAAAAATGGGCATCAATGATGAATACATACTTTACAGATAAATACAAAAAGCAGATAAATATATGAAAAAATGTTCAACACCATTGGTTACTCAAGAAATGCAAATTAAAACAACACTGAGATTTCATCTTTGCCCAGAAAGAATGGCTATGTGCTGGCCCGGCCCTGGAGCACACTGAGCCACAGCCACGTCTAGAAGTGGTGGTGCATGCCTGTAACCCCAGCACTGGGGAAGCTGAAAACAGAAGGACCAGTATAAGTCCAAGCTTGTACTGAGACCCTATACAAAACATTTTTTTTTTACAGTTTTTTATTTACTTTTGTATTTATTTGTATTTTAACTTGAAGAGTGAAAAATAGAAGCAAAAACAAATAGAAAAACTGACATAAACATGTGCACCAATATTTACAGCAATACAATTTGTAACAGCTGAATCTTGGCAACAACACAAATGTTCAACAACTGAGGAATGCATTGGAGTACTACTCAATCATAAAGAAGGATAAACTGGACACCTTTATAAATCAATGCATACTTCATAAGTGAAATAAATCAAACACCAGTGTAAACACCCTATCGGTTTCCTGGTGTAAGAAGTTGAAAGAGTAAATAAGATCCAAAATGTACAATAGATATTGTAAAATAGGAAACTTCGAAGAAAAGAAACTGTGCTGGGAAATGGAGAAAAAAAAGGGGAAACAATATGCAACGTATTAATCATGTTGCTTTCCTCTTGTTTTGAAGTTCTGTGGGGTTTTTTCTTTTTAAAAAAAGAATAAGTGGGCCAAGGAGATAGCTCAGCAGCATAAGCACCTGCCTGGCAAGGACAAGGTCCTGAGTTCAATCCCCAGTACTGCAAAAAAAAAAGGGGGGGTTGGCATAAATAATCCCCTGAGGAAGACTGGAATATGGCAAAGGTGGCACTATACAGCTATGGAGAAAGATGATCTTTGTGATAAACAGTGCTTAATTAAAGGCACTGGGTAAAAATGAGATTTAACCCCCTTCTCATGTAACACAAAAATCAATTTCAGGTGGATTATATATCTGAAGCTGAAAGGCAAGCAGTAAGGTTTCTAGGAGGCGTTCTAGTAAAATATCTTTCTGCTTTTTGAAAAACTACAAATTAGGAAAAGAAAAAACATAAACCCCAAGGATAATTGGGCAAGATATCCAATCAGGCATGTCACAGGATATCAAATAAACATGAAAAGATTATGAGCCTCATTAGTCTAAGGAAACAGCCAATTAAAACCACAAAAGATCTTGCCTCACACTCACCAGAAGGGCTAAATTTTAATGTTGACAGTACCAAGTGTTAACAAACACCAAGCCACAGAAAGTCATCAGCTTCCTAGTAGGAGTGTAAACTGTACAATCAGCCTGGACACTTGGCACTTTACCACTGCCGCTGATGATACACATTCTTTTGATCTAAAAATTCTACTTCTAGGTCTACATCCAACAGAAATGAACGTACCAAGAGGCATATGAGTAAGTTCATAAACATCATTATTGATAGACAAAAGCTAGATACAACCCAAATGTCTTATCAACAGCAGGATGGAGCAATTGGAGTACCATAGACCATGGAATACTGCAGATCAACGAAAATGAACAATGGTTATCACAGAACAGACAGATCTCAAAATGAAAAAAGCTAGATACAAAGAATATAGGTTGTGCTTCATTTATATAAGGTTCACTCAAGAGACAACATGAAACTTACAGACATCTCAATCTATGGGATACGTTTAGAAGACAAAATTGCACAGAAAAAAATGATTACTGTAAAAAGGGGGTGCATAGTCAGCCGTGGAGAGGAAGGAAGGGCGCAGCGACAGGGAGCGGGCACCGGGGCTACTGCGCCTGGCCCCGCTTTCGCTCCGGACCCGAAACCAGCGGCCTCGCGGGCGGCGACGAATGCACCTGGGGCTGCGCACGCTCCCGGCGCGCGAGAAGGAAGACGCAGGGGCAGAGAATGGACAGCGGGCACTGACGCCTCGGAGGGGCCGCTACGTTTCCAGGCGCGCCCAGCGGCGGTTGCGGGACCGGGCTCAGGCGCAGCAGGCGGGCGTACCTCCCCTCCCCCCGCCGAGCCCCGACGCAGCCCGGCGCGGTGGCCGACGCCGACTCACCTCATGGTCGCGGCCGGGCGGGCGCCGGGCCGAGCGGCCCGGAGCGGCGGCGGCAGGCGTGGGCGCTAGCGGGGTAGCCGGCCCCGGGCGCGGCGGCTCCGCGTCTGGCTGGGCTGCGGCGGGTGCCGGGGGCTCATCTTCTCGGGCGGGCTGCGGGCCGCTAGCTGTGAGGCAGGGCGGCGGCGGCGGCTGACAGCTGGGCCCCGGCCCCTGCCATCTTGGCGGGCGCGCGTGCCCGGCCGGCGTGAGCGCGCGCCCGGGCCGCCAGCCGACGGGGCCGGGAGGGGGCGAGCCTGCGGGGTCCGGCGGGCGGGAGCGCGCGCGCCCGCCAGACTCAGCGCGGCGGCCCCCGGGGGCGCGCGCGGGCGTCCGGGCCCACCCGGCGAGACGGAGGCTGTGCCCCTCCGCCTGCCGAAGGGACCGCAGCGTCCGTCCACCCGTTCGCCCGCGGCCCCCGAGGTGGAGGTGCGCGCGCGGCAGTCGAAGCTCCACACAAAAGGCGCGGAGCTCCACAGCCCGCGCCTCCGGGAGGGCTGGGTCTGAGGCGCCGGGGGCGGGGCCTCGCGGGAAGGCGGAGCTCCGCGGGCTGTGCAGGGTCTCGGGGTGGGCCGGGGTGAGTCAGAGGTGGAGGCGGAGCTCTGAGGGAAAGCCAGGGCCCCTTGGCGAGGATGTGGGCGGGGTCAGGGGCGCGGACCTCTGGAAAGGGCTTGGCTCCGAGGGACGCTCAAACTTAATTCGCAAGGAATTTTGTTGTGGGCGTGGTATGGGCGTGGCCTAGAGGTGGTGTGGAACTCCGAGGAACGCGGACGCCAGGTGGGGCCCTTCAGGGGAAGGGCGGCCACGTGGAGCAGCTAGGCCCCTCCCTGCGTACTCACGGAGGAGCGAGAGGGCAGCGTCATCCGCGTGCTGTAGTAGAACCACAAGGCTGCTGCTATGCACCTGGGCCGCGGGTACCCCGTGCATCCTGATCTAAATGGCGCCGGGGCTCTCCCCGACTTTCCTGGGGAGCCCAGGCGAGGACCGGCGTTGCCGCCTGGAGACCGGAGCTAAGCATTGTTCTAGCGGGGTCTACTCTAGGTCTCTAAGTGCTGGTTCCCCGCCCTGCTGCCTTATGCCCCCTCAATGTTGCACGTCCTCACCGTCTGCACCTTCCTCCCCTCACGTGTGGCGCCAGAGCCGTCAAACATGAAAGGATGTTTTGGCCTCCCAGCCCTCTGAGAGTTCCCAGGGGTGTGGCTTTTCCACCATCATTTGTTCTTCTCTTCCGGAGCTTGGCCTGGGCTCTGCATGGAAGAGCCTCGTGGCTCCTTGAGCTTGCTACAGTGAACGGGCTTCACTTGGAGGCTTGCAAGAGCTCCGGAGAGGCAGTACTAGCCCTGGTCGCGCGGGCAAAGTCCTGTGCAGAGATGAAGTCTCTTCCTTCTCGCTCTGGCTTCTCTATGCTCTTCCATCACGTGGTTCGCTCTACTCTCCACAGGGGCTTTGTCACTGGAAGATTCTAGGGAAGTGTTTGTGTGCATCTGCCATAAACACTGACACTCAAGGTGAGAGGCATGCTGCCCTTGTAGGTCTTTCTGCTAACTATTGTAAATCTGTCTGGATGGGGAGGGCAAGAAAGGTAAAAGAAAGTCCTTAAAGCGTGTCATATCTTGGCCTGCTGTGGCGGCACACTGTGGGGCCACCATGCCAGGTGATTACTATGAATTTGAGGCCAACCTGGGCTACATAGCAAGTTCAAGGCCAGTCTACACCACATAGTGGGACATTGTCTCCAAAAGAGTGTCATATTCAATCTCTTTTGTCCAGGGGTGAAATTAAGATCCAAATAAATCGCACAGGTAACCAGGGAGAGATAGGTGGGTATGCATTTTTTACAGATTTGCAGTCCCTTGACAGGGTCCCTGTTTCTTGAAGTTTTTCCCAGCTTTCTTAGCTTTTATAGCTAAGGAACCAACCCCACTGCCATGGTTTGAATGTCCCCTCGAAATTTAATTGCTTGTGGCAGTTTCAAGAGCCAGCATTTAAGAGATGATTGGGTCGTACAGCCTACCCTCCTGAATGGAATAAGGATGTTATCAGAGGAATAAGGATGTTATTTGCAGGTGGGATCCTGGTAAAAGGATAAGGCTGGCCCATTTTTCTCTGCATTGCAGATGCTTCTTTGTCACGCCTTTGGTCACAATATGACGCAGCACAGAGACCCCTGCCAGATGCCAGTATGATGCCCTCATACTTCCCAGCCTCCAGAACCAAGAAACAAATTTATGTCATCAAATCATTATTTTGTAGCAGTACAAACATACATGGATCATCTTCATTACTTGATACGTGTGAAATCAAACTTTACTCACCACAAATAATTCACAGAAATGGTGGTTTTTGATGATTCACCGATGAACCCATTTCTGCTTTATATTAACGTGCATGAGTGGATTATTAGCTCCTGGGAGGCTCTGAAGCAAAGTGTGCCTAGACAGTAGTAAATGTCTTGGGACTCACAGACCCTGACCACCCCACATCCTCTTTCATTCATGCCATTAACCTGCCATTCAATGCCTCTCACCTGTGCCTCTCTCGTGGGACCTCGGCGCACCTTCCCACAAGACCAAAGTGACCATTGCCTGTTTGTTTCAAGACACTACCCTCTGATGGGATTAACTTTTTACTTTCTGGCATCCCGCTAGCCTGTGAAAATCATAAGCCCAGCAAGCATGACTTATTCCTCTTTACACACCACCCCTACTGCATGTGACAGCAGCACAGGCCTGAAGAAATCCCATGTGAGCATTGTCATCCTAGCCTGAGCAGTGCCCAGGAGGGTCAGGGCCCACCTATCCCTGTTTTCAGGCATTCCTGTTCACTGCAGCACTTGCTTTTGTTCTGGTGCCATTTGACAGGAAATACAAATTACTTTCATCTCATCTTGCTTTCCACAGCTTGAGGACAGCCTGTGGTTCTTTCTGACTCCACCTATTTGGAGCTCCTTAGCTTCAAACATGATTGTCTTAAGATCATGGTCCAGTGGCTTGAAGATTTGGGGGATGCTTATTGGGTGATGGTTCTGCAGTCACATGGGGGTCTAGCTTTCTGATAGGGTGATTTAAGACCTGGATGCACCAAGGGAAGCTTGGCCAGAGGGTGCTTAGGCACCTGCTCTGGGGAGGGGAATTTCTTAACACCATTGTTGGCAAGAAGGGAAGGAGAACTGAGCAGGAGGAACTGTATTGCTGCTCATGACTGCCTTGGAGGCTGACACCAGTGGAACTCACACCCACAACAGCTGGGAGGCCTCTGGACATTTTAGGGAATTTAGGGAGACCAAGGACTGCAATGTCCTCATACCATGAGGTGGAAGTGCTATGAAGCAGGGTTCTTTGGATACTAATCACAAATAGGCAAAGTGCTGCTCCTTTCTTAGTGTTAGCAGCCCTAAGCCTTGAGTGACAGCAACTTCCCGTCCTTAATGTTATCGGCTCTTTCCGTTGCCTCTCTAGCAGCTGGAGCTGACAGCTCTTCTTGCCACTCTCAGGATCTCATTGGCTGTTAACATTCTGTGAGCTCACAGTCTTTGGTATTATCAGCTCAATACCACAAATTCAGCTTGCTCTGCTGGAGAGAAATCATACCCAGAGAGCCTTTGTGAGGACTCATGCTACAGCAGAGGTCAAGCAGTGGATGAGTTCAAGCTTACTGCGCTGACGTGAGGGGTTAAGGAATGCTGCTCCTCTAGAGATGACAGAGCATCCCGCACACAGTCTCTGGCCCTGACCACAGACTTTCCACATTGTCATGCCTATCGGTGCTGGCATCCCGAGTCACCTTCCCTGGCTGTCACAGGCAAACAAGGTGCATGTCCTGGACAAGGGTGGAGCCACCTGGAGCAGCTGTGCAGTGACAGAGTCCCCAGAAGGCAGTGGGGCTGAGTGTCCCAGCAGCTGTTGCCTAGTTGTTCTCTAGGGTGGTGGCTTTAACCGAGCAGCCAGGCCACTGTAGTCTGTTCTTGCCAACCCAGAAAGCTTCCGAGATGGAAAGAAGAGAGGAAGGGAGAAGCTGGGTAGGGTGGGAGCCTCGGGTGGGTGAGAGGGGCCACTTGGGAGGGTCAGGCCCTTCTGTAGGGTTTTAGGAGGTGCTGTGTCTAAAGGAGGAATATTAATTAAAGATATAGGGAGAGACAAAGACACCTTGCATCAGAAGTCCAAGTATAAAATATAAGTCTTGGGGTTAAAAATACTTTGTTTTGGGCCAGGGATTTAGCTCAGAGGCTCAGTGCCCAGCTGTCAAGCATTTGGTCCTGAGTCTGATTCCTGCTACCAGAACAAACAAACAGTTTCCAATTTTTAAAATATTAGAAGTAGCATAAAACAGAAAAGACATTAATCTAGAATAAAGACTGGTTTATTTCCCTGCATAGGTCCACTTAGTGAATAATTTGGCTTCTCTGGTAGGCCGTTTTTGTTCTCTGTCACCTCTGCACTTGGCCTTATGACTTCAGGGCAGCCACTGATGATACATAAACAAATCTATGTGACTGCATTCCGATCCAGCTACACACACAGGAACAGAAAGCAGACTGGCTTCAGCCTGTTGGGTACACAGTCCGCTGATCTAGCAAGCCTTTTAGAGTTTTCAGTGAGAAGCCTGTGTGCCATCGTGTCACCAGCACTGAGCTGGAAGACAACATGAAAAACAGAACTTCTCAGTGTGGAGGGAAAAAAAGAAAACAGAATTATCACTGACACCATAGACCCGTAAAGGATCACATCAAGAGACCTGACTTCTTAATAAGAGGAATTCCAGAAGAGATGAGGAAAAGCCTTAATTGAGGACACAACAGATTTTTTAGATTGAAAGTGTTTGTCAAACTGAGTGGTTCCCTCTCAGATCTGGAATAAGATAAGGTTGTCTACCATCATGGCACTCTTCATATTGTTTTGGAGGTTCTATTCGGAGCCATTAGGCGAGAAAAAGAAGTCATGCTTATCCAGGCACTGGGGTAATCTCAGCTACTTGGGAGGTCAAGGCAGGAGGAGGGTCAAAAGGTCAAGGCCAGTCTGCCTGAAAGAACAAAAAGTCATTAAAAAGGGGATGGGGGTTAGGGATATAGCTCAATGATAGCATGTCTCTGGAGACATAATTTCAAGGGCAAATGAGGGTAAAATAATCACAAAAGAATATTATCACATTTTATTTCAGTAAACTTGAGGACCTACATGGGAGGGGTGATTTTAATAAAGATCAAATGATATGTTCCATGGGACAGAAAGCCAAGGCGGCAGGAGCAGCCATGGTGGGGTGTGGGGCAGCTGCCTACCTCCGTGCCTCCTGGGCATGGCTCCTGGCAGATGAGGCTCACCCTGGCACTGGGGGAGGCTGCCAAGTAGATGCCACCGGTCTAACCAAGTAATCCTGGTCAGGCCCTCACTGGGCTCAAACTCCTTGGGGCAGCTGGAGTTGGCCGAGATGGGGGGAAGACGAGCCCTGGCCAGAGTTCCTGGGTGGCCTCTGTCCTTGCCTGCTTCCACCAGAGTAGCCACTTTCTCAGCCACATCACAGAGAGAGGGTTTTCCTGGAAGATTTTATGTGAAGAAGGCTTTGCTCCTGGTGTTAGGGTTCTGCAGCCCACAGAGAGCTAAGGGGAGGAGTTTCCTCAGCATTAGCTCCTCTATGATGGAGCTCTGTAGCCCTTGGGCAGCTGTCTGGGAGCCGCAGCAGGGCTGAGGCTGAACCCCTGCCTGAAAGCCTGAGAGTCAGGGGTGCGGAAGAGGGACGCCCCAGCCCCAGAGCTGAGAGCACACTGCCTTCTTCGCGTCTTCCCCCTCTTCCTGCTCTGCTCTCTTTCTCCTCCTCCTCCATTCCCCTGACTCCATTCAGGGAGCTATACCCCATCCCCATTTGAAGTTATAATCTTGAGGCAGGGTCTTGATCACCCCTCATAGACGCCTGCAGGGGTCTTGTTTCACCAGCCTCCAGGAGCCGCTGGTCATCCCCTGAGGCTCACTACCCTTGTGCAGAGACAGACCATGGGAGTCCGGCACCTCCCGCTCTGACCTGGCTGGATTTCCCCTGCCAGAGGTCATTGTTTTGGCTCTGATGACTTCTAGTTCCTTAAAATTTTAAAGATGTTCATAATTATACTCTCCAGTGGAGGCAGATGTGCCACGCACGTGTGTGTGTTTGTGTGTGTGTGTGTGTGTGTGCACGTGCGTGTTGCTGCTTTCACAAAACCGCTGCTTAATTTGGGACATAATTTAGACTTGCTTTTTCTAAATGACCTAGAACAAGTGAGGGTGTGGGACCAGTGGGGCCTCGAGGCAGCCAGGCGGCTTCCTGGCACATGCCCGGCTTTCTCCTTTGAGAATGAAAAGGTTTACAGCCTTTAGGTAAAAATAACTCTGTGCAGCTTCCGCCAGGAAGACACTTAAAAAGGAAGAGAGGAATCATTTGCTAAAAATGTAAAGCCTACCAATAGCTACCATAATTTCGGAATTCATTTTTGCAAAATGTATCAGAAGACATCAAGATGTTCTTGCTCAATAACTCAGTAATTTCACTTTTCAGTATTTGCTTGGAGAAATAAATTGAACTAAAAGACACTGGAGGCAGGAGAGTATCAGGGTAGGGGCAGGAGGCAACCCTGGGTCAGTGGTGCTGGCCCGCCACTCGTCCTGCATTCAGGGGTCACTTGTGGGCAACCTGTGGGTGGCGGGCACTGAGCTAAGTGCTGGGGCGGTGGAGGGGCCAGGGGCAGAGCTTGCACCTGCTACAGGCAAGTCAGCTGGATAAGGGAGCTCACTAGCCCTGGGGACACAGAGGTGGGCCCGAAGCTGGACTTGGCACTCAGGGAAGGCATCCTGGAGGCAGTGACTTTTAAGACGAGTTACACATGTTATGACTGGTGGCTGGCCAGAAGCAAAGGCATGAGGACTGCTGGGAAGAGTGTGTACAACAGACAGGCTGGCGATAGAGTACACTGGGTGTGGGGACGGAGCAAAGTGCAGGGGTGGAAGCAGAGAGAGGTGCTGCTGGAGGAGAACCCAGAACCTGGACCCAGCTCTTGATGATCAACTCGCGTTAGCACCTCCTAAGATGGTGTGATGGAAGCTGATCCTGTGCCAATGCTCAGAGCATGGGAAGCAAAAATGTCCCGTGTTCTAGATTTTCTGGGTAAGCTACCCTCAAATCTTTATCTACGCTATGTCCTGGTCACTTTTCTTGTCTCTGGGACACAATGCCCAGCCCCTGCAGCCTAGAGAAGAGGTTTACTTTAGCTCACATTTCATGGCCAGCTGGCTCCAAAGAAAAACACCATGGTAGAGGAGTGTGGTACAGGAAAGGCTTCCACCCTGGCTGAGAGGAAGCAGAGTGAGGGGCTGGGCAAGGGCAGAGATGCGGGGAGCCGTCCCAGCCATGCACACAGAGATGCCTCTTCCAGGAAGCCCCCAGCGGTGGACAGTGAGTCAGCTCTGAACCCTCACGACTCAGCCACCTGCCACAAGCCCTGCCTATGAGCACTCAGGACTCCTGGGGACATCTGGGTCTAAACCATGCTATTGTGTACTAGATGGGTGGGGCATGCAGCTCTCTCTGAACTAAATGGTCTCTCTATAGCCACCCTGGGAAGGCTGGTGTAGAACATGGCTGGTGAGATCAGGGATTTATACCCGAGTTTTTACACTGGCAAGGAACCAGTGCTCTGCTGCCAGCTGGATGGTGACTTGGAACAAGTTCCTCCTCTAGCTAGACCCCACTTCTTCCTTGTTGAAAGGGCCCAGCTGACTCTGCCTCTCAAGGCTGGGTGCAGAGGAAATGGTAATATCCAGTGTGGTAAGGAAGTGGGACCCTGGGCACTGGTGTGTGCTGCTTGCATCCAGCTGGAGAATGACTTGGCAGTGTTACTGTCTGCCCTAGAAAATAACTAATCCCAAGCCTAAGAAAGATCCCATACAAAAGTATTCATGGCAGTGGCATGGACAAGAGCAGATGCTCATTTTGCTCAGGGTAAAGGTCTGGTGCATGTGGCTTGGCAAGAAAGCACAGCCAGGCCACACAGCGGTTACAACAGGGCTTCCTAGGGGCTACACAGACCCCTTCATGGTAGGGGCCTAAAGGTTGGGAATTGGGAATTTTAAAAATTATTGCAAGAGCCGGGTGTGGTGGCGCATGCCTGTAATCCCAGCACTAGGGAGGCTGAGGCAGGAGGATTGTTGTGAGTTCGAGACCAGCCTGAGCTACAAAGTGAGCTTAAGGCCAGCCTGAACTGCACAGTGAGACCCTGTCTCAAAAAAAAAAAGACAAAAATTATTGCAAGAAGGGGAGGGGTCTTCGGAGGAAGCTGGGTCATTGATGCCAACCCTTCCTCTCGGGCATCCTCAAACTAGTGACCTGGGCCTTCTAGAATTAATTAGTGGCACGAGATGCTGAGAGAAGGCTGAAGGGACTGACCCCAGCTGGTGTGGGGTGTAGGAGGCACAAATGTTTATTTGGCCTGGATGTGAGTTCCCAAGCAAGACAGCCAGGGTGTCCATCTCATCCTGCTGGACAGGGCTACTTGGTGGGGCAGGTGAGACCAGACTGAGGCTACCTCCCTGTGCTTGGGGGCTGCAGCAGAAGAAAGCAGCTCCTGGGTGCAGGGAACTGAAGGTGAGAGGCTATCAGCAACGTTGAGGCCTTCCAAGAACCCCTGCAAGCTGTCGGAGCACACCCAGGTGAAACCCTTGCCGCACACAGAGAATGGAGACCAGCTTTTTTCCTCTCAGCACTGCGACTGCTGTGGGCAGAACCAGAGTTGGTAAATTGGAGAGGAGGTTGTGCTCTGCTTCGCTGCCACCAGGGGGTGCATGTGTAGCCGAGAAGGAGGGTTGTCTGAAATGGAAAGAAGGAAGCTGTAAGCGGGAAGGGTCTCAGTCAGACATTTACCTACAGAGAGCATCTTATGGACGCCAAAGGCACCTACCTTTATCCTAAGCCTAAAGAACCATGTTTGTCTTTTAACTCGTTCAGTGTCAGCTCAGACAAGAACTACATTCACCAGCCCCTAGCTCTAACCCTCCATCCATCTCCTGATGCCAGGCACAGGTGGTTGAGGACCGTCTGTGTGCCCAATCTCCTCCTGTTTCCTAGCTCCAGGGTGGGGCAACCTCATGACCCGTCTTTGCTGCAATGTTCAGAGGCAGTGTTGGACTACCTCATCATGCCTGCAGGGTGCTGGAATCCCTGCCAGGGAGGGCTGGTGTTGGCAAGGGTTCCTTCCAGAGTGTAGGCTTCTTCTCATTCATCCATCCCTCCATTCATTTTTGTTGGTAAAGGATCTTGCTACACAGTTCAGACTCGTAGTGGTCGTCCTGTTTCAGCCTGTTTCAGCCTCGCCAGAGCTGGGTCTACAGGCTCCCATCTGGGTACTGGGGCTGATGCGGCTTGCGGTACTGGGGATCAAACCCTAGTCCTCGCACTTGCCAGAAAGGTGCTTAAACTGCCAAACTATCTCCTCAGCCTTGTGCTTCTGAGTCTCCACTGTGTGCCTGCCAGCTGGGTGACCTAGGAGGGTAGGTGCCTTCTTGAGGGAAGGGTTGGGAGGAGCCCAGGGCTGAGGACAGTGCTGAGTGGTTAGCTCCAGGAGGAGCCAGGACACCCTGGGCAGCCAGCAGAAAGGTCAGGGTCAGGGTTAGAAGAAGCAGGATGTGGAGAAGGGCGCAGGGCTGAGGCTGCACCTGGTATCTCCCTAGCAGGCAGGTGGGCCAGGTGGTTCACCTTGTGATCATTGTATTGTCTGTCAGCAGTGACGCCGTCACAGTGGCTATGCACTCCCTAGACTGATGTGTGCACGTGTGAAATGACATGGCAGCTTGGAAATGGTTAAAATGTGCCAGTCCACCCCAAATCTAGGGAGACAAGGAAGCAAGATTTTCTTTTTCTTTTTTTTGTATTTTTGGGAAGGGTCTACAGGATGTTCAGGGTCTCACTACTAGATCAGACTCGGAGTGATCCGCCTGTTTACAGCCTCCCAAGAGTTGGGATTACAGGCCTGTCCACCATGCCCAGTCTCAACTGCCCCCTCAGCATGCCCTGGGGGCGGGACCAGCACGGCAGGCCCGGGGATTGAATTCCTGACCCCTGAGCCTGCTTGCAGGAGCTTTAATCCACTGAACTATTTGTTTTTTTTTTTTTTTTTTTTTGTCTTTTTTGAGACAGGGTCTCACTGTGCAGTTCAGGCTGGCCTTAAGCTCACTTTGTAGCTCAGGCTGGTCTCGAACTCACAACAATCCTCCTGCCTCAGCCTCCCTAGTGCTGGGATTACAGGCATGCGCCACCACGCCCGGCTTTCCACTGAACTATTTGGCTGGCCCAAGATTTTCTAAATATGGTGGGGGGAAGGAGGGTGGGAGTCTGTTTCTGTGGTGTTTGACATTTTCTGTGAGGTTAAAGGTGGAGAAAATGTGCAGGAAGAATGGGCCCAGAATCACTCTCCACCTTGTAAAAGTGCCTGTTTTGGGATCTGTAGTCACCACACAGCCCTCTCACCTTGCTGTGGATTGGACAGGCCCCTGTAAGGAGCCTGTGGGGCCACAGGTTGTTTCTTCTGTGAGCCTTGATGTAAGCTGTTTTTGCAGCCAGCCTGTTCAAGAAGCAAGGTCTAGGGAACCCAACATGCGACCTTGCCAGTGACCTCAGAGGACTCCTGCCCCAGCCAAGCCGCACTGTGCACAGCAGGAACCCCAGACAGCAAGGTCTGGAATTCAGCTAATGCCCACCTTTCCTAGCTCCTTCCAGCCTCCTAACAGGAAGCTCCCTTGGCATCCTTACTGCTGCCCCTCTGGGCTCCCAGGGGCACCACAGGTCCTCAGCCTTCCCCATCCAGCACTCTGGCCTGGCCCTGCTCTGCTAAAGCTGTGGAAAGTCGCTTGCCAAAGGCAGTGCCCTGCAGCAGGACCACCCAAGGCTGCATGGCCAGCCTGTGCTACGGACATGGGCCCTCCCTGCAGCTGCCCTTGAATTTTGGGGCCTCTGGCTGGGGGTTCCTCTCTTTCTTACTTGCTTGGGACAACACCCTACCATTGTAACAGGAGTCAGTAAAACACAAGTTAGGGTTTTATTAGGTATTAATGACAGCAGCCCCCAAATGGAGCTGGGGAGCCAGAATGGTGTGTGTGGAGCTGTGACTCCAGGGATCTTGTAAACACACTTGCATTGGGCTGGTAGCTATCAGGTACTTCCCCAGAGCATATCAGATAGCCACTGGCTCGAGGGCATGTGGGCCCTGAGCAAACACATGGGAATAGGGCACAGATCGGACCCTAGGCAGTATGTGGCCTCCCATAGGGTGGAGGGCTCCCTCCTAAGCCCTTAACAACACCCAGACAAAACGCTCCTGAGGCTTCCAGCTCAGGACCCTTCCCTCCACCCTTCTCCAGGCCTGTGCTTGCCCTGCCCTCTGTCCCCAGTCTCCTTCCTTGCCATCACATGACAGGACCCCAGTGTTCAGCAACACCATCCAGACAAGGCTGAGCGGTTAGCTCCAGGAAGTGCCAGGACACCCTGGGCAGCCAGCAGAAGGGTCAGGGTCAGGGTTAGAGGAAGCGGGACGTGGAGAAGGGCTCAGAGCAGAGGCCACACCTGGTATCTCCCTAGCAGGCAGGTGGGCCAGGTGGTTCACCTTGTAAACCACTCACACCTGGCCTTCCGCTGTGAGCCTCCTAGAGTCTACAAAGGAGGCCAGCTCCAGGGGCAGCTGCCCTCCCTCTAGCCTGTCCCAGCCCAGCTCTTGCCCACCTGGCTGCTGACGGAGCCCTTTCAGCCCACAGCAGAGCCTCTGACTGGAGAGCATCAGGCCGCCCTGCTCAATCCAATCTGCTGCCAAGTCCCTCTGGTGCTACCTTGAAACCTTTGGATGAAGCCTCCACCCCAGCCTGGGCCACTCTCACACACACTCCACCCATCATAGTAACACCTCCCTTCGTGCTCTGTGGCCTGGAAGACCTTCCTAAGCACCACGCACCCCCTGTGCACTAGCCCAGGGCTCCCTTTGGCCCGAGGGTGTTTGCCTGAGGTGCTGAGCAAGCCCCGTTCACCTTGTTAATGAGACAGCGAGTAAACAGTCAGTACTCGTATTCGCAAGGTACTACAGGACCACTAAGGGAAAGGTCTATCTTCATAATTGCGTACATCCCACAGACGTAAAGGTGTTAGCGCCATTGTTATGGTTTACACCGAGCTGTCCCCCCAGAGCCTCAGGAGCTCATGAGCAGAGCTTCTGCAGGTAACTGAGTGAAGGGGCTTAGAGCCCACATGCTTGGAGGAGGAGGGCTGCAGGCTGCTCCTGGGGTCGTCCATCAGAAGCGTGGGCTCCCTCTCCATGCCCTGCCAGGCTCGCCCAGCTGCCCTGAGCAGGCTCATGTACCCTCAAAGGTTCTGCCAGTATGGCCGCACCGTGGGGTCCTCCCCACTCTGTCCAGGTCCCCTCTCCTCTCTCCACACCTTGGGGAAGCTTTCTGGAGTTCCCAGGCTCACTCCCTGCACTGCCCTTAGCTCCGTTGCCATCGCACATGCGACAGGACCACTGCCCTGACTACACCTGCACTCTGCCAGCCATTGCCTGAGCCTCTGGGGAAGGTGGTCTGGTTCGGCCCATGCCTGCATGCTGAGGACCTATTTGTAAAGATGAGTTTGGAAACAGTGCCCATCTTGGGGAAGTCACTTCCTCCAGCGTCTTCCCTCCCCAACACCACAGCATAACCCCAGGTAGCTCCTGGCATGACCTGATGGCAGCCCCCTCCAGGATGATCTCCCAGGCTGCAGCAGGCTGGCAAAAGGCCCAGTCCCCAAAGGGCCGAGAGCAGCAGAGACCTCCCTGGAGGCTCCTTAACCTCAGCAGCATGCTGTCCAGCCTGCCTGCCTGCCACGGCTCCCCTGTAGGCCAGGCGACCTCTTTCCAGCTGCTTTGTGTCTTGGCTTCTTCCCCGGGTGCCACTGCTGTTTTAAGATTTTGGCTCCTGTTGTGGCCAGAAGCCTGCTAGGCTCCAAGACTGCATGGTGGCTATGGATCCTGGAGAGACAGAAACAGGCATCTGGAGGCAGCGATCTTAATCACACCCAAGCTGCAGTCTGGAAGACAGGGCCAGTGGCACCTGCGGGAGTGCAAGCTCAGGAGCAGGGCTGGGGCCCGGGCCAGGCTGAAGAAATCCAGTGCTTCCTCTGTGCTGGACCATAGCAGGATGGCCATGAACACAAACTTCAGCATGACTAAATTTAAAGAGCCCCTGGAGCATTTTTTTTTTTTTTCTAGTGGCAAATTTTCTTTTGCTAACAAACTTAGCTGTTGTAAGGGGCCAGGGAGATGGTTCAGTGGAATAAGCGCTTCCCTGGTAAGCACTTCTCCTGAGTTCGATCCCTGGTTCTGCAAAACAAAAAAAACAAAAAACAAACAAACAAACAAAAAAATTATCCAAGCTCTTATGTAAAGTCTGCTGCCACAAACTTAGCTGTTGTAGCTACAAATAAGCAGTGTTAACTGTCCAAGGAAAGTCAGGCAGATGTGGCCACAGGCTGCTGGGAGGGAACCAGCCACGTGGGCCAGCAGCTGTCCCTTTCCCCAAAGTCCCCCCACATTCCTTGTTTGCCTGAGGTGCTGAGCAAGCCCTGTTCACCTTGTTAATGAGACAGCGAGTAAACAGTCAGTACTCAGTATTCGCAAGGTACTACAGGACCACTAAGGGAAAGGTCTATCTTCATAATTGCGTATATCCCACAGACGTAAAGGTGTTAGCGCCATTGTTATGGTTTACACCGAGCTGTCCCCCCAGAGCCTCAGGAGCTCATGAGCAGAGCTTCTGAAGGTAACTGAGTGAAGGGGCTTAGAGCCCACGTGCTTGGAGGAGGAGGGCTGCAGGCTGCTCCTGGGGTCGTCCATCAGAAGGGTGGGCTCCCTCTTCCCCTCTGCATTCTGCTTCCTGTGCACCCTGCCGAGGGTAGGTCCCCTCCTGCCTGTGTGGCAGGTGTCCTGCCTGACAGCCAGCAGCCCACCTAATCCTGGGTAAGAATAAAGCTTTCCTCCTTTACTTTGGGGGTATGGGGTCTGATTCTCAGCAATGAGGAAAGTGACCGAGACAATTATCTTTGTGATTAATGAAATATAAAGCAGCATACATAACGGCATCTAAATATATAAAATAGTGGTGTTTGTGTATATCTACGGATGATCTTTTCTTTTTTTTTTTTTTTAACTTACAAGTCAATAATGGATTCCTTTACTTTTCCTGGTATCTATTTCTTCAATTACTAATTTAAAATGACAGTTTTGCCAGTATTTCTATAACCAAGGAGTTGACCTAAGTTCTTTAGCATTGTCTTGTTTGGAGAACACAGCTAACCATATGCAAAGTACAGTTCCATTTGCAAATAAACCAGGTGAGAAAAAAAAAAACTCTGAATATGAAACAGAATATAGGGTGACTCATATCTAATTTTAAATAGTTTAATTTATATGCTTTCAGGAATATAGGTCAATAAGAAATCCACTTTGCAAATTTTTTTTCATTATAGAATATATCTGATAAGGATACATAGGAACAGATTCATCTCTGAACACGCACCGCCTGCTGGTGCCCTGCACCCCCCAGCAGGCTAGAGATGTCATGAAAAGCGCCTCCAAGTGTCGCATATAATCAGCCACCCTAAACAACTGGTGCTGTAGAGTCTAGATAAGCGAATTCACCCACCTGCTTAGAACGAGTAAAAATCTTAGTATTTGTTCTTAAGTCTGTTTATTACTCTTCTATTAAAAATCCAAGATATATTCCCCAATGTAAACAATAAATTTCAATCTGTCACACAATGGATAAGGCTTTCTTGACAAGTGTACGCCACCTACATCCCACCCACCACAACACAGTCTTATTTCACACTGTCCCGAGCCATCCGGGCACAGAAGGCAGCATGAAAAGCTGCGCTTCGCACCTGGAGCCATTAGAGCCCTCTGCCCTCCGCAGGTACACCAAAGAGATTTCTTCTCCATGTGCTCTACTTGGTCGTAGAATACAAATATACAATGTCCATAGCGTAAAACAGTAAAGCCTGGCTGGCCTTAGGTGTTGATTACAAGCCATTAACACCCTAAACAAGAACAATACCATGTCATGCCACAAATGTAGAGGAGGTGTCTCAATGTCTTGCTATTTGTCATTGCGAGTGGCACAGGTGGCTGTGTCTGGGGAGGCAGGGCAGCGTGGCCAGAATCGGAAGTGCCCGTCCCCCTGGCTGCAATGGTCAGACTCATCTGCTGACACAAGAAGAATGAGACCCTGGCCTGCCACCTCCTGGAAGGACAGTTTCACGAAATCCTACAAAATCAAACCGTAAGAAGCCTCACGTTTGCACTGCCTGACTCAGCCGTCTGAGTCAGTTATTTGCTCTCTTCTTGGTGCTCCATCCTTACAGGACCCTTAGTCAAAGCGAGCACGGTTCAGTACCTCACATTTATCATAAATATCTGATTTAGCAAGCTAGATGGTGAAACAGTGAAGACTACATACGGTATTTTAAAAGGCATTCTGTGACCATTTTTGAAAAGTTCATAGAGAAGTTGCTAAGGATACACCAGCCCCTTCTGTCGATGCGACTGTCGTGCGAACCTGGGGACCTGCCCTATCCCACCTATGCTGCCTTGTCTATTGTACAACAGAAGCGGAAATGCAGCTGCTAATCCGTGGTGACACTTGCTGACTCCCTAAGCTAAGGTAACCAGTAGAGGGATAGTTTTCCTGAGGTTTGTAAGAATTTTTAGTCAAAACAGAAATCACAGTGACCAAGTGGAACGCCAATCTGTCCTCTCGGGTGCGACCTGCTCCCTGGCTGGGGCGGTGCTAAACAACCCGCCACTGCATGATACTGGTGTCCTTCCCGCCAGTGGAGATGAGGTGGCTGTCTTCACACAGGAAGTTGACGTTGGTGACATGGCTGCTGTGACCGCTGTAGATGTGGCTTGGTGCCTGGGAAGGACAGGGAGGTAATCTTACTGCACAGCCAACATGGCTTAGCCCCCCTGCTCAGCAGCTCTCTGCTGTGTAGGACACAGAAGGGCAGCAGACCCCAGGGGTGCCCTTGGGGGAGGACAGGCCAGGAAGAGCGGGACCAAGAAGCTGCTGGGGCTGAGGCGGGGTCTCTTCCCTGGAGGCTCAGGATCAGGAGGGATGGGAAGGTGTTAAGACTTGGGTGGCCTGCTCGGCTGGGCTGCCACAGGGTGGGGAGGCCACAGCCATTTGCACACCACACCTGAAGGGCTCTGTAGGGTGTTCCAGGGTTGGTTGGGGTTCTCTAAGGGAACGGGGGGCTCCAAAAGTGCCCAGGGCCATGGGTTAGCAGGGTGCTAGCTGCACTAGTGGCTGGTAGCACGCACTGTGGACCACTGCTATTCAGTATTCACATCCACAGCACTCCCCATAAGGGCTAAGCTTAATGGAAGCCAAGTCCTGTACCCTGAACTGGGAGCAGGGGTAAGAGAAGAGGTGCACTTTGCCGAAGTCATCGCCTGTTGACAGGAGCTTTTTCTCATGGGCCCGACAGACAGCGTTGATGTCGGTTCCATCCGAGCCTTCTGGCCACACTCCTAAAACAGACCACAAACAGCACTGCTGATCCGGAGACCCAGGCCATGCTGTGGGCACAGGAGCTGGGCTCTGGGCTACCCAGAGGGCAGAACCACCTGCGCTAAAGCTTGGGAATGAGGGATGAACAAGTGCCCTTTCCTGAGCATTTCCTGAGCCTCGTTTCAGCTCAGCCTGCCTGATTTTAGGAAGTGCTGCCAGGAATGCACTGTGCTGCCTTAGCAGACGGGGCCAAAAGGACATGCTTTCAGGATGCCTGCCTCTTCGGGGGCCCCAACTGCTTGAGCTTTCAGGTGCTTCTTGGCCCAGCTCAGGGGCTGCTGCTGCTGCTGCAGCAGGTGTGCCTGAGGCTGCCACCCACTGGATGGGCCTAGGGCAGGCTGGGTGTGGGGGGACATCTCCTGACCATGGCTCTGGGAAACCTGTCCCAGTCACTGCGCACATGTGAGCTGGCTTGAACCTGGTGGCTCTTACCATATAACACCAGGAGAGGGTTGCACTCCTGCACTAAGGAGATTGGCGAGTTGTAATGCATGGGCATTCATGAAAAGATGATGGAAAGAGGCTTTTCTTGTAGCCTACTCAATCGTGATATATATTTAAGTCCTCTAGGAGTACGTCCCTAAACTACACTCTGAAGAAGTGAAGTATTTAGTTTCAGGACCGAAGCACAGGGCGGCCCTACCAGCTGAGCAGTGAGTGCAGAGGACCATGGGGCAGGCCTAGCCGACTGAGGAGATCCCAGCGTGTCCTCTCCAAGCCCACCCGCTGCCATGGGGAAGGTTCTCATCTGCTGGCCTGGGCCAGGACATGTAGTAAGAGGTCCTGTGGGTTCGTGGAATTAGGGTGTCTGACTATTAGGGAAACAGGCCAAAAGCATATGTCTCTTTTGTCCTCACTCCTGGAGCAGGAAGCCTACCAAAGACGTGGAATCCCAGAGTGCAGGTGTAGGTGGCCCATTCGATGTCTCTTGTGGCTTCCACGCTCACAACTTGTTTACAGGCTGAGGGAACCCCTGGGAAGAGCAAACAGCCTGGTGACATCCACGCCCAGACCTCCAGCACTCCCCAAGGCGAGGCAGGCCTGAGTCCTTGGAGCTGTAGCAGAGAAACCCTGCAGAAACTGCTGCATGGCTGTCAACAGGCCACGGGACTGAGCCTGCATCAGGACTTCAACAAACAGTGTATCTTTTTTCTCTTCCTGTCTCCAAGTCTGTAAACCATAGAATGGTTTCTCCTGTCTATGGCTGGCCTCGGGCTTCCCTGCCTGATGTCTTCACTGGGGCCTGGAACCTTAACCTGCCTCTGTGATCAGGCTGTCCCACTCAAAATTCTTTTGATTCTTAAAGAGGTTGGTTTAAAAAAATTTTTTTTGAGGGGGAAGGGTCTACAGGGTGTTCAGGGTCTCACTACTAGATTGGACTTGTATTGATCTGCCTGTTTACAGCCCTCCAAGAGCTGGGATTACAGGCATGTGCCACCATGCCTAGTCTCAATTGCTGTCTCAGCTTGACCCTGGGGTAAGGCCAGCACAGCAGGCCCAGAGATCAAACCCCAGCCCCTGTGCCTGCTTGCAGGTGCTTTAATCTGCAGAGCTATTTGGCTGGCTCTCCTAAAAAGGCTGATTGCCCGTTCTGCAGTCCTAAATTTATTTGATATAGAAATAGTGGGGTTTAAAGAGTTGCTTAACTTTGACATCCCACGTAAGTAATGGCAGACCTGGTGGTGGCCTCCAAAGGAACACAAGCTATGGGTACTTCTTCATATCTGGGTCACTTTGTCCAACAGACACTGTGCTCCAAACTGTTCCGATCAACCCAAAATGACTGTCAGCTTTATTTGGCAATTTTAATTGGCTCCATTCAGATATTGGATATTGGGCTAATTTCTCTGTTGTGAAGAATTGCCATCCTTCAGGTAAGTTAAATTAATTTGCTTGCTTTTACAGATGGACCATATAAGGGAGGCTATGTACTGACTCCCTCTAACAAATATAGGACACAGGTTCCTCCCTGTACAATAAAACCTCAATTACAAAAACAAAGGGGGGAATCAATACCTCCAACTTCACTTGCCAATATATACAAATTTAAAACTTTTACAAAAGATGGAAGTACAGCAATGGAGAGATGATTCAAGAGGTGGGCTGGGGAGATAGTCTGTGGTCTACGTGCCTGCCTGGCAAGCGCAAGGACCCACGTTAGATTCCCCAGTACCATGTGCCATGCCATCTGGAACTCCAGGTGCACTGTTCCAGCTCCACAACTGGGTGTGATGGCTCACACCTGTAATCCCAGTGCTGAGGAGGCTGAGATAGGAGAATCACTATGAGCCTGAATTGTGTAGCGAGTCCCTGTATCAAATAAATGGATAAATAAATAAATATTTTTTTAAAAAAGAAGGTAAAGCAAAGAAATGTTGATTTGGGGTAGAGGATAAGCTTGTGGTTTTCCAGAGTGGGCTACCAAGCTGTACCATGAAGCCAGCTCTGAAGAAGAAGTTAACAGTGATGAAGCTAGATTTACCTGAAATCTACTGAAGGAACTCATGAAATGGAAATTTAGGGTATAAATCCGTGATAGAGTATATAGAGATAACTGAGCTGAAAATATTAAGATAAAACAAAATATGCATATTAAGTAGATAAAAGATTCTGTTCCAAATTTTTCTGATAAGAGATCTCTGCTAATTGACAACAAAATCTGACTAGTCTATTCATTATTCTAAAGTTCTAAAAACTGTAATAGTTACTATAGTTCAGTTTGGTCAAGAATATATTTGAATGCACAACTTTATGGTCGTAGAGGAAACTTCAGGGGTGGTGGAGGGAATTTTGGCCGTGGTGGAAACTTTGGTGGAAGAGAATGTTGCTGTGGTGGAGGAGGTGGCAGCAGAGGTCGTCATGGAGATGGGGACGGTGGCTATAATGGACTTGGAGGTGACAGTGGACACTGTGGTGATGGTCCTGGTCACAGCAGTACAGGAGGGTGTGGTGGTGGGGACCAGGACATGGGAACCAAGGTGGTGGTGGAGGAGGGTACGATGGCTACAAGGAAGGAGGAAATTTTGGTGGTAGTAACTGTGATGGTGGTGGGAACTATAATGATTTTGAAAATTATAGTGGATGGCAGCAGTCAAATTATGGACCCATGATTTTGGTGGGCAGTTTTGGTGGAAGAAGCTCCAGCAGTCCCTGTGGTGGTGGTTATGGATCTGGTGGAGTGGTTATGGACCTGGCAGACATGGTGGCAGAAGGTTTTAAAAAACAACAAAAAAGGGCTACAGTTCTTAGCAGGAGAGAGAGCGAGGAGTTGCCAGGAAAGCTGCAGGTTACTCTGAGACAGTCGTCCCAAATGTGTTAGAGGAACTGTAAACATCTGCCATAGAAGGAGCGATGATCCATAGTCAGAAAATTACTGCAGGCTAAGCAGGAAAGCCTTCTGGCTCAGGACGTCACAGCCATAGTTTGCAAACAGCGCAGCCATTGATTAATGCGCTGTAGTGGCAGCCAGACGACACCCTGAGGGCTGCGTCCGGTGCAGCTTGGTCTCTCTTTTCATTACGCCAGGTGCGCTGCCCTGTGACTTGTGGTGGTGGCACCGGGAATAAAAATTAAGGAATTCTTAACTTTTCAAAACAAAAGAATATATTTGAGTGCAGTCTGATTTGGTAAAGATGTTCACTTGTGTGTTCTGTATACTTGTTTTACATATTTGTGGGTCACTCCACGAATAGCTGTTCCGCTTTTCATTTGAGCTTTGGAATGTAGACTTAAAAGCATGCTTTCTCTTGAGTTACCAGTTGGCCCAAGAGATACCAAAATTGGTTTACTAACAGGTCATCAAAAAATTTAAGATAATTAACAACAATTCCTTAGAGTAAAGGAGAAATTATTGGACAGCGCTCCAATTGTGGATAGAGGGGTGGCCAACATTTTTTAATTAATAAGAAACCCTCAATAATCTCCACAGTCTCTTGGAAGACATCCCCAATACTTTGGTCACTAATGAAAAGTTAAGTTTTTCAGAAAAAAATTAAAGTAAGGTTTTCTTATAAAAGATGCTCTTGGTATGAAACTAAATTAAAAAACAAAGGTTTTCACATGAATATGATAATTCCTTATTGTTAATACCATGGTGTATTAAATATATTCATGATTCTACAATGGAGTTTTGTTTTTTGTTTTTTACAGTACTAGGGATTGAACTTGGGACCTTACACTTGCCAGGCAGACACACTTATGCCTCTGAGCTATATCCCCAGCTCATGATTCTAGATGTACAGGTCTCCAAACTGTAAAACAAAGATGGCTCATTTTTTTTTTTTTTTTTTTTTTTTGGAGGAATCAGGGATTGAACTCAGGCCCTTGCACCTGCCAGGGAAGTGCTTATTCTACTGAGCCATCTCCCTGGCCCAAAAATTGCTCATTGTGATAAGACTTTCTTTCAGATTCAGACCTCTGTCTTTAACAAAAACTTGTGATGTATATCCTATTAAAGAATGACAAATTAGGTAAAATCTTTTTATGTATTGAAATGATTGGTTAAAAGAGTTATGTTAAAATGAAAATTTAAATAGGTTACCAAGTGTCATCAGGATTGTCATGCTGCAATCTTTTGTATTGTTTTGATTTCTAAATTTCTGTGTAAAAATACGTAACTGTTGTCTGTTAACATTCTATGAGGATTTAAATATTAGAATATCCATGGTTGTTAAAAAAACAACAGCTCCATTTTATGTCTATGGTGTTTGATATTCAGATAAGGTAGTAATGTTAAGCTTTCTGCCTCCATTACAGGGTGATGTCATTAGGCTTCTCTTCTGGATGCTTAACAAATGAAGTTTGGAGACCAAAAATTAGATAGTTGGGCTAAGAGGCTAGCCGATGTTTTGGCCCTAGCCTTCCACGGTTAAGGAGGACTCGAGACATAAGAGAACCTCTGCTGTGACAGCCTGTAACTCAGCTGAGTCCCTGATTTTCTGATGAAAGAGATTATGGGACCACAGAGGGAACTTATCAGTGATGTACTGTGTGCCTAAGGAGAGTCACCTGGAGGGAAAAAAGAATCTCTCAGACTTACAGAAAGCAAACTGGTCAAATAATGGTCATGACTCATCCAGACGGCTGACAGTGACAAAAGACCTAAGCAGCGCTGTACATGGTTGCAAGGCTTAACTGGCCTTGTTAGATAGCCAGAAGTTGTTATTTTTTTTTTATTTATACAGGTCTAATTTTAACTTGGTGTTAAACATCCAGCAGAAAAGTGTAACCATAAGATGGGAAAAGTAATGCCGTAATAATATGGTAAGCTGTAAAAGGTTCAAATCACTAATAACTCCTGACAGTTTCCAGTTGTACTTACAGCTCACTATTGTCATGGACTATTGGACTACATTGGGTTATATTGCTGAACACAAATACTAAAAATCTTTGGACTGGAAATCAAGAATGAAAAGGTCGATTTTGACACAGAGTGAATTATTATGTGACTGATGTGTAAACTTTTTTATTTGGACAATTTTTATTGTTATATTCATTTAAGTTTGTAAATAATTTATTTATAATGTGCAATCTATTAGTCTCATGTGATGCCTGCATTTCAGAAATATTTCTCTGAAAATCACTCTATATCTTATATCTTTCACATTTCAGTATTTGTCTACAAGTTTTAATGCGATATGTAATTACTGATTTTTCAGCAAAGTTAATGAAAAAAAAAAAAGAATGAAAAGATCTTTAAGAACTCTCCAAACACAGCTTCTCCTGCTGCAACAGAGCACCCACTACTCACACGACAAAACAAAAAAAGGGAGAAAAGCTGGGGGCCACTGAACCTGGAAACTGGTCCAGTGTGAGAGCAGGACCAGGCCTCGGAGCCTCCAGCAGTCAAGCTAGCTCAGTCCTGAGAAAAGCATTCTGCCTGGTTAATGTCAGCTGTTAGTCACTAGGCAACCTTGTCTCACACAATGCTAACTTTACAAAGGTATAAATAAAATAAATAAGCACCCTATTGTTATTCGGGGCCACCACCTGACCCAGCGCTTGCCTTCTTGCCTATCTTTTCCTTATTCCTGCTGCCATTTCTCAACAGGGTCCTATACCAGGGGGCCTCCGGGAGGGCATCCCGCTTGCTTTCTCCTGCCTGGCTGGGTCCTCAGCAAGCAGAGCTCACAGCCAAGGAAGCATGCCTTCTTCCCACACTGGCTCTCTGCCAGGACCTGGTATCAGGGCCTCGTCTGTAAAGGGGAGAAGAACCAGGGGGTTCAGCAGATGATGAGAAAGTGCAGGTGAATAACACCAAATTCTCTACTGGTGGGATGCAGAGCAGGCCTTTCTCCTGCTTGTGACCCGCCCTGCTTAGCCCAGAGCCAGGCCTGAGCAGGTGCTCAGTGTGTGTTGAAGAATCAACGCTTGGCATGTCCTCTGTGCAGGAAGTGCCACTGTTATCCCCCGCTTGGTCTCCAGATCCACCTGGGCACAGAGGGCCAGAGAGGCTGGGAGAGGAGGTAGAGGAGGGGCTGCCGTCCATGCAGGGCTGCTCTCACCCCCCATCCGCTGCTGCGGCCACCCCTCTGCCTCTGTGCAGGCCCTGCACCTGCTCCTCCACGGACCTGACTCTATCTCTGGGCCAGAAAGACCCAAGAGGTGGTGCAGCCGGCTTCCCTGTCTTACTCGGGAGGAAGCCAAGGCCAGAGATGACACCATGTGCCTGAGTCCCATGGAGGCCCATGTTGTGTGGCTGGGACCTGGGGACACCTGGTTATACTCACAGTAGAGGATCTCGTAGTCTCCGGAATTGGACACAAGGAACTGTGAGTCTAGGGACCAGTCCAGGTGGCTGATGAAGCTGGAGTGGCCCTGCAGGGGAGAGTCACCTGAGCCTGCCGCTGATATAAGCAACGACAGGTGCGCGCACACAGGCTAGCGGGACTCACCGAGCACTTGCCCACGCGTGTGTACTTCCTCCCGTTGTCGCCAACTCCGTAGATGTAGATGCAGTTGTCGTGGGAACCAATGGCTAAGAAATTGCCATCTGCAGAAAGGACAAGTTAGATCTTCAATGTTTATTAATTTTAAAAAATCTTTTATTTATTTGGTAAGGGTCTCGCTATGCAGTGAGGACTCATAGTGATCTTCCTGTGTCAGCCTCCCCAGCACTGGGGTTTCAGGCGAATGTTATTATAACTGGTTTCAGTGTCCAGCATTGTGTACCCAGGATTCTGGGGCTGGCACGGCATATGGACTGGGGATTGAACCTGGGTCCTTACATTTGCCAGGCAGGCGCTTAGACTGCTGACCTACTTCCCTAGCCCTACATCGTCAATGTTAAGGGACACATTTTATTCATTAGAACAGATGCTGCTAGCTGCTGCCACAGTGTAGACAGGATGCCAGAATGATGAATTGTTTCAAAGAAAAACCTGCTTTCCACTGAGTCCCACACTAATTCTGAAAAGCATACATCTGATAGGATTATAAAGTATGGTAACAACTTATGCAATTTTTCATGAACTTAAAAAAAATACAATTCCGTATGCTCTGAAAGCACTGCCCCCATCTCCCCCTCATAGTGCACAGGGCAGAGAGAGACTCAGTGCCTGGCCTGGCTGGCTGTCCAGCCTCTTCCCAGCTGACCAGCTGTGCATGTCCTCTTCGCCTGGGTCTGGTCCCAGGAAGGCCAAGCATCGAAGGAGCTCACTGGGACCAGCACAGAGCCAGCCATGTGGGGTGAAGGAAGGTGCAGGACTCGGAGGGCTGGCAGGAGCCCTGGCCTGGAGACGCCAGTGCTTCCCCTCCTGAGCAGGGATGAGGGAAGCACACAGGAAGCACCATGAAGTGAGGCAAGGGGCAGCAGGGCCCCCCAAGCTCGGCATCTAGGACACGATGCTGGACATCAGTGCTGACCCTGGTCTAGAGTCCTGCCCCAGCACAGGTATTCACAGGGAAGCGCCCCTAAGTACCTCCCAGTGTCTGGCACAAGCAATGCTCCTGTGATGACCCCTCCACAGCTTGCCCCTGGGTCTCCTTCTGCAGAAGAAATCCCACGAGAGACAGCGAGGCTGGGGGTCATCAGGAAATGGGGTTTCAGAAAGTGCTCCACTCACAAGCCTCAGACCGAATGGCTTCTGTTATGTCACAGCAAAGCAATATACATCCAGTAGACAGCAGGGGTGCAATCTGATTCTGACCTTTTCCAGGACTAACGAGATGTAGTCTGTCCTTTCTCAGGTCCCGGTCAGTCCCTCTACCATGCAGGCAAAGCCAGCCCTCTCCTTTGTGAGACTGTGTTGCAGGCTGGGGGTCTGAGACAGAGCTTCCACCTAATGGTATTTTCAATGATCAGGCCTATCAGGACCCCATCTAAATCAAGATCTGTATGTAAAACTGAATGTCTGTTAAGAAATATGAACTAATTTCTCCAGCTACACAGGGTACTCTCCTCCCAGCATGTCCCGGCTCACTGCAGACCCTTAGAACATCATCCCTCAGCACTTGGAAGCCACAATAACCTTAGGGGCCCCCAGAAACCAGTGGCTATTTGGGAGGAGCAGGCATCCAGGTGCTTGCAGGAACTGGTACTCAGGGCTTTTCCACTGACTCCACCCTTTCCAGGCTTGGGGCTGGGACCCATGTCTGGTCACACAGAGCACTACAGCAGGAAACAGGTGCTGTAGCCTGCCCAGGGGACAATGCCAGGTGAGCAGCTCGGCAGGAAGGACATGAGCTTTGCACCTCCACCAGCTTAGGGTGACAGGTGAACCATGGGCAGCAGGCAGGTCTCTGGGGCCACCTGACAAGCACTGTGCCCCTCATGCTGTCCAGTGGCATCGGGATTTGGAGTTGAGGCACTGGCATCTGTCTGACGTGTAGGAGACGCCATGCGGCAGGGAACAGAGCAGGTGGGTGGCAGGTGGCAGATTCTAGCAGGCTCAGACCCAGGCAGAAGAGGTGGATTTGATGCTGGAAATTACATAGGGATGAGCACAGATTCTGATTCTCTCCAGTAAAAGCAGAAAAGCCACATGTCAACCCTGCAGGTAAGAGGACAGAACATAGAGGCAGCCACAGGATGACGGCTCTCAGCCCATCTTCTCCCCACATTCAGTGTTGTGTCCCTGTTTCAATGATGGGCACCAGAAGAAGAAGACTAGGTATGTGTAGCAGGTTTAGGGCACACTTAAGAATGCACTTCCTGGTTCTGTTCTCTTTAAGAAACACTGAAATTTTAATCCAATCCAAGCCCCATTTTGTTCAGTCTATAGGGTTTCTATATGGCTGTCAAGTATGAAAATTGTCACAATGGCACTTGCCATTTTGCTAACCATTGTAGTTGACTATGGTTTAAAAAATAACAGTAACTTATTAGTGTAAGCCTCTTAGGCAAAATAGTTCATAAGTGAAGAAGTTAGCAAAACATGACTGAAATGGGTTATTAGCACTTGTTCATTGCTGGGACAGGATACCTGACACCTACAACTTAAGGAGCAGTTTATGTTGGCTCACACTTCCGTCTACAGTGGGTTGGCTCCAAGGCTCAATGCCACGGCACAGGGTCATGGCCAAAGAGAGCTGCCCACAGGATGGTGGACAGGAAGCAGAGAGTCAAGGGAGGAGCCAGGAAGGGAGAAAGAACCCTTCTAGGCCATGCCCACAGTGGCTCCTGGTCCCAGCTCCTAATACCAAGCCAGTTACAAGCCTCACAGTCTGACCACCTCCCAACACATGAGGCTTTGGAGCCTCTCAGCCATGCAGCTGACCTGCAGGAATTCTCCTGGTGCCACGGGTCATCCTCTGCTCCCACTGTGCCCACCTTGGCCCTGCCTGCTCTTGCTCCTGGAACTCCAAAGCATCTCCCTAAGCCATCTCTAACAGCAAGGGCAAGTAGTGAAAAAACAGCTGAACCTGGGGCTTTCCTACGGCACTCACAGAATGGAGGGAGTTGGGAGCACTCAGTTCTCTAGCCTGCTGCTCAGGTGCAGACACGGTGCCGCTTCAGGAGGTAATGCCTCAACTCCCGCCACTCACTCACCGAACATCTCCTTGAGAGCATTTGGGCAGCAGGCCCACCTTCCTGAGGCTCATCCTACCCCCCCATGCCATGGGTCAGGTCTGCCCACGCCCCTGACAGTAAGGACAATCGCAGGGCATGGTTAGGGACGGGCACCATGCTCACCAGCCCCGCCCTGCATCCTGGGATGGCTCGAGAACCGCTAACTCCTCTCCTAGCAGTGCACGCAAGTCCAGAACTTCCTGTGCCTGAGAGAGGAAGTGGAAACCTTCATAATTCAGAGCCAGCTCCTCTTCTTCATGTCCCGGGGCACAGGGAGCCCTGGGAGATGGACTCTGGCTCTCGGCCAGAAATTCAGCAGCAGCTTCTCAGATTCCATTCAATGCCAGGCTGTGCCTGGGCATCTAATACTTTGTTTTCTATTTTCAGTATATAATGTCTGTCAATATCTGAATCCACAAAGGTGCCAGGAATGGATCAGGGTGCAACCAGAAAGCCCACGCTGCCGGCCACATCCACCCTGCCACGGAGCCACTGCACAGTAGATGCAGAGTAGACAGTGATATTGACACTTGCGCTTGCCAGCCAGATTTACCAAGCACTTGCTTGGACTGCCCAGGGCTGTGCGAGATGGGTCTCCACCATTTTGGGGCCCTGAGCCCTCTCCCTGGTGCTGGTCCTGGGGACGACCCCTGTCCTCGCCAATGCCATCAGAATAGGGCCTCTGTTTTAGATGACACAGGCTGGTCTCCTCTTTCAGCCACTCACCCACTGGAACGGTACTTGGCCTGGATCCTGGGGCTGCCTGGCAGTGGCCCGGGGTCACTCTTTTGCTCCCTACTGTGTGCTGTCTGGGGCCCAAGGGTTGTCATTAGCATCACTGGGATGTGAGGGACACATGTTCCCTGACATCTCAGTGCAGGAGCTGAGGCCCCGAGAGGTGGCCCCTCTTGCACCTCGTGGGGGTTCAGAAGCACTAAGGCAAGAGTGGGCCCCTAAGGGCTGGGAGTACCAGCAGCAAAAGGGCTAAGGCATACAGGGAACCAAAGGGGAAGGCACTCCGGGTCAAGCACGCTCCTTCTCCTACAGGGTGGGGGTCCCAGTGGCTGCGAAGTTGTCTGGCTGGGTGAGGAGTTGTGAGAGAAACAAACACGCTCAAAACAATTTCAAAAATTATAACCAAATCTTATTAGCAAGTTATGCCAACGAAAGACAACTGAAATGAAATTGGTCCATGTTATCAAATGGAGTCAAGAAGCAATATAGCACATCTGTATAGGCTTATAACAAATAAAGATATCGCCCTAGCAACTTAACAGTTTCCCAAAAAGAATATCCCTGATGGTTCCACTGAATTCACATGAATCCATCAAATGTTTAACAAAAATACTAATGCCAACACCTTACCCCTCCAAGAACAAGGAGGAAGGGACATGTTCCTAGCACACCTGAGGCCAGCAAGGCAAAGACATGAAGGGAGACCCCCGATGCCACCCTCATGAATACAGTTACAAAAGTCCTGCACAGAACATTAATGAATGGAAGCCAGAACTACACAGAAAGGGCAGCACACTACGATCTAGGAAGATTTATCACAGGAAGGCAAAGTCGGTTGGAAAATTAATGTAATGCATCACTTTTTTATTTAAAAAAAGGACAAAAACACATGATTACCATTACAGATGCAGAAAAAGCATGCAACACACTCCAGAATGCACGTGTGCTGACCACTCCAAGCAAGTTAGGAATAGCAGGGAGCTTTTTCATCATGATAAAGGGCACCCTTTTCCTGGGGATGGAAGACCAAACATTTTTTCCCCAAGGACCACAAGCAAAGTAAGGGACATATTCTTGTTTAGCATGCAATAAAGAAAAACAAAACAAAACAAATGTTACCCAGATTAGAAAGGAAGGACTTAAATGGTTTATAATTTTTGGATGATATGATCACATATGAAGAAAATACCAAGGATTACACACATACACACACACACACACACACACACACACACACACACCCTCTAAAAGTAGTAAGAGGGCCAGGGAGATGGCTCAGTGGAATAAGTGCTTCCCTGGCAAGTGTAAGGGCGTGAGTTCAATCCCCGGTTCTACCAAAAAAAAAAAAAAAAAAACAAAACCCTAAAAGTAGTAAGAGTTCAGAAAACTTAAAGGATGTAAGACTCATACAGAAAACTCAATTTTACTGCTATAGACCACTAACCACTTTCTGAAGATAAAATTCAGGACAAATTCCATTCACAACATCAAAGAAAGATTTAGCAATAAGTCTGAAGAAGGAAGTGCAAGATTTATATATAAAAAATTGTAAAACCCAAGCTGGAGTGGTAGCACATGCTGGTGGTCCCAGCACTCCAGGAAGCTGAGGCAGGAGGATCATAAAGTCAAGCTTAGTCTGTGATTCTTAGTGAAGTCCTGTTTCAATCAGCCAATCAATTACTGGTGAGGAAGTAACACAAAGGCCCTAGATTCAATCCCCAGGACTGTAAAAAACAACAAACAACTACAAAATGATCATGAGGGCTAGGGAGATGGCTCAGTAGAATAAGCGCTTCCCTGGCAAGTGCAAGGGCCAGAGTTCAAACCCTGGTTCTGCCAAGAAAAAAAAAAAAGGGGGAAAGAGCGAAATTAAAGAAAATTGAAACAATCGGAGCCTCGCCGCATGCTCATGGATTAAAGACGCAGCACCATTAATTGAGGGACGATACTCCCCAGAGTGATTTGTGAATTCAACATAACCCTGCAGGAGCTCAGCAGGCTTTTTAAAAACAGAAATTGACAACCTGTTCCTAAAACTTTTATATAAATTTTTATATATGTTAAGAACCAAAAATGACCAAAACAATTTTAGAAAACAAAGCAACCAAATTGGAAGAGCTCACCACAGAATGGCCTGGCACAGGATAAACAGCATGGCAACAGAACTCAGCAGCCGAAGCTCACCTTCGTCTTTATAGCTGATCTATCTTTGACAAAATTGTCAGCAGCGAATGGGCAGTGTTTGCAGCCCGGGGGGTGGGGACAGCTGGACCCTGATCTGCAGCCAAGCACACTGTGCCTCTCACCGCTCAGCATGCCTCGGGCTTAGCTCCCAACGAGGCCCAGGTCCTACTGAGAGGGCCCGGCCAGCCCTCGGGGACAGCAGCGTGGGGACAGCAGCGTGGGGACAGCAGCGTGGGGACAGCATCAGCATCTCAGGTCTAACCCACAAATGACAAAAATTCGATCAACCGAACTTCATCAAAATTAAAAGAAAGTTTTAATTTAATAATTAAAAATGAAAAACCTGTGTGTAGAAGACTCCACTAAGGAAGTCAAAGGTGGTCGGGAACAGTGGCAAACCCCTCTCGGTGCAGCATGCCGGGAGGCCAAGGCAGGAAGACAAGGCAGGAAGACGAAGGCCAGCCTGGTGGTTTAGACCAGGCCTTAAGAAAAAAAATAGAAAAGGGCTCGGTGTAAGCTCCAAATGCCCCAATTATGCGGGCGAGGCCCTCTAACCTGGGGAGTAGCGCATGACAGACAGCTGCTCGTTCCCGTCCGTGTGCACCGTGACCAGGTCTTTAGTTTCCGTATCAAACACAAACCACCTGCGGTAAACATGAGAAAGAGCATGGTGAGCCGCTGAACCGGAAGGAAATGAGCCTGGTACTGTCATCTGCGAGGCTCTGGGGGGCGCTCTGGAGACACCTAGTGAGGAAGCGAATTTCCTTAGTACAAATGCTTCCTAAGAAAACAGCAGCACCTGCCTGCCATTCGGAGCTGCTTAGTGGCTTCTCAGTGAGTGTTTTGTTATTTGCAGGAGTAAGGAGAAAGTCCAGGGCATGAGGCTGGGCTGTCCTGGCCAGGCTGCTGTGCAAGGGCGTGGCATCTGCAGCATCTGGGAAAGCTGGTAAGCAGCCAGCGGGGTGGATGGAGGGACAGGCAGCTTGGTGGGAAGGTGACAGGGAGGCCAACCTCTGACCATCACTGCTGCAGCAATGGGTCAGAGGCTGAGTCGCCTGTGGAGGCTCTTTTCATCCCAGGTGGGTGTGGATGTGCTCATGTCCTGCGAGTACCCACTCTGCCACTTTGCAAAGGCACCAACAGCAGGGAGAGTTAGGGTACTGGTGCGGCCTTGCGCACCCTTAGGATGAATGAAGTCTGAGGCCCTGGGCATCGTCACTACCCCATGCACAGGCAGCAGGTGTCTGTGGGCCTGGCTGTCACACAGCCCCCAGAGATGCAGCTCTCACTTCGAGCACGTTTGGTGTCCAAGTGAAAGAGCTCTGGGTGGCAGCAGTACACAGACCCCAGGGTCTTTAGGGACAAAAGGGACACAGGCCTGTTGCTGCAATTTCTCAGCTCTGATTCCTGCACCTTGCCAGTGGCTCACCCTTCATGTGTAACCTGAGTGGAATAGAGGCCCAAGCATAGCAGACAGGGCTGCCCTTGCTGTGTCCTGTAAAAGAGACAGTGCTGGGAGCACCCGGCCCTGTGACCACAATGCAGAGGCCCTGACAAAAAGCCACACTGCTGTCCTGCGCACCCTTAGGGTGTGACTTGGGATCCTGTGGTCTGTCACCACCACATGCACAGTGGGCAAGTATCTGTCTGTCAGCCTGGCTCTTGTCCACCGAGTTCAGGAGAGCTAAGTGGGAGGCAAGAAGTGCCTATGGAGTGTGTGGTGTGTGTGGAGTGCACCCGGAGTGTGCGTGGTGTGCACGTGGCCTGCACGTGGTGTATATGTGGCAGGTGTGGTGCACGTGGACTGCGCCTGGAGTGCGTGTGGCGTGTGCTGAATGCATGTAGAATGTGCATGGAATGCACGGGGTGAGCATGGGATGTGTGTGCAATGCACACAGGACGTGCGTGGACTGCGCCTGGAGTGCGCGTGGCATGCAGATGTGGGCATGGTCTCCGATAGAAACTGCTGCTTGCCTCCAGCTCTGTCGTGGTGGCAGCCACAGAGTCCAGGGCTGCACTGTTTGGCAGGAAAGGATGAGTGACTGGGGGCCCCTTGGGAGCGCAGTGGTGGAGGTGCTGTGAGCAGCCCCCTTCTCCCGTTTGAGCTCCCCAGGGTCAGCCTTGGCCAACAGAGCCATGTGGACCATCCCCCACACAGCCCGCTCGTGCGGTTTAGATCGTGCACCGTTCTAGGTGTGCCTTGGCCTCTCTGGGCCTCGCGGAGCAGGCGTGGTGTCGTCCCACCTTATCATAAGACAGGGAAGGGAGCTTAGGACAGGCAAATGTTTTCAAAGAGAGACCACAGGCATACAACTTCTGTTACAGTTTACTGTAGAAGTGTTCTATTTTATTATTGGCTATGGCTGACACTCTTACATGCCTGACTTGTGAGCAAGGCTTTATCCCAGGTATGTGGGATATACAGATATATAATATCTGAGGATCTGAGGTATGTCCCAGGTATTATTTCTCCTGTATGTATAGAGGAGAAAATGGTATATGTGGGATCCATGCCACCACAGGGGGACTTAGAGTGACCCCCAAGGGCAAGAGGGGCTACTGCTCTGGGACAAGGAGCGCGAGGACATAATCAGGCCATGCCAGTCTAACCCCTGCTACTGCCTGCCAGGCAGACCTGGCAAGTGCCTCCTTCAATCATCTGTGCCACAGACAATACTACCATAATTCACAGAAAAAGAGACATGCTTAGGGCTTAAGAGAGTGGCTCCGAGACCCCACTGCCAAGCAGCAAGGCTGGGGTTCAGGCAGGGTTCAGGGCCTGGTGTGCTGGAGGTTAAGTAGACACACCCGGACCGAGCCTGGCCTTCACAGAGAGTGGCTGCACAGACAGCTTTGGCCCGGGCTTTGGAACCGTGCTCCTCACACTCAGCAGCCCCAGCAGGGGTTCTTGAAGCCCCTGAAGCTGGGGCAGATGGCCAGTGGGGGGACTTTGGAGGGACATTTTCATCATAGGAGAAAAGGTCTATACTTTCCTAACATTTTCCCCAGGCTCAAACTGGGAAGGACCTCTTTATAAGGTTGTGCTATGACCTAATCTTGGCACAGCACGGGGGTGGGTAGGAAGGTGGGCCACCAGCCAACCTGCAGCTGTCCCTGGGGAAACACAGTGTGCTCCTAGACATAGCTCTGAGAGTCCAGGCCTCCCTGGGCCACTTACCTCCCCGTGAGTGTTCCAACCGCAACCACAGACCCTGAAGGATGAAAACCAGAAGACTGAGCTGGATCCTAAAACATTGTAAAGGAAGTGTAAATTGATGGCCAGGTTGACACTGCGAATACAACCCACCCGCAACACCCCTCGCCTGGGCTATGCGGCCCCCTGAAAGTCTTCCTTCTCTCCAGAGAGGAGAGTGTTTTCCTGCTTTGACACGTCACACTCCAAGGACACTAAATCCTAATTCTTTCTGTTTTTTCTCTTCCTGTCTTATGTCTCATGCCTCTAGCCATCAGATGAAAGACACACAGGTCCATACTCTCAGCCCAAGCTCTGGTTTATTTGCCTGGACCCCTGTATGCCTGACAGAGCCCGGGGAAGAGCCCGTCAAAGAGGGATGGGATAGAGGGGCACAGAGAAGCTGAACACACAGAGGTGTCTGAGGACACCCACTCACTGCCCTACCCTGAGGAGGAGCTGCCATGCCCAGGCCTGTGTTGGTTGCCATTCACCAAATGCTTCTGTATATGGACTCATCTGAGCTCTCAGAGTTGGGGTGGAAGAAATGCTACCCAAAGCATCACGGCCAGTGGGCCAGCGGGCTAGGATGGATGCCTCAGCCTAGTGCCAAAAAATGCCAGCAACTTTGGGGGGCCAAGGGTGATGCTTGGCTCTCAGAGGAGTCCTACACGTCAGCAGGGGACCAGTGGCCTTGATCCACTGTGAGCCACAGAGTCTGGGTTTGGGAGTCGAGCTGTGTGTCACCTCGGTCTCTGCCCCCCCCCCCCCGAGTGAGCCCATAACATTATTTAACCTACCTAGGCCTCAACTTCCTCATAGTATAATCAGAGCAAAAGCAAAACACAGGGCTCAGCTCGCAGGACAAGGATACCTGCTCCTGTTTGACCTCCAAGTGTCAGTGCATACTGCTGATACATTGTCACCCAAGTGGTGGCCTGTGGTGGCATGCAACTCCTCAGCCCTAATAAGCGTTTTCAGGGTTCAGGCCAGCCAGAGGACCACACCTGGGAACCCGACAGCCAGCTCGGGCTCAGGGACTTCCACAGTGAGCCTCAGGTCCCCAGCTGAGGCCACGCATGGCAGTGACACAGTTATGTGAATCTAAGAGGAATCAGATGCTGCTGGCTTGGAGGCAACTTCACGGCACTGTTAATGTTGCACAGAAAACAAGCACACTTGTTTCGGATGAATTTCTACAAGGGAATTGGAAATGTTGCGTGCACATTTACCTCTATGATTTTGTCCCAAACAGGCCGATGACCGATGGCGTCCCAGAGGGTGGCATGCTTGTCATGCCCGCAGGTTAGGAACTGAGGCTTGGAGGCATGAACAGCCAGCCCCCAGAGTTCGTCCGTGTGACCCTACAAAGAATCACCACAATGGGGCTCCCTGAGACCCCACAGCCAACACTGGGGACCAAGCTCTGCCCCTTGCTGCAGGTCCTACCCGGCCTAACTCACGTAGCCACTGCAGCCCGCAGTCAGAAAAAGTCACCTGGTGTTGAGCACAGCATGAGCCCCACTTCTAGCAGGGTGACACCCTTCCCGAAGCAGAGCAGAAGTATGTGGCCGAGCTGCAGCATACCTGAGTGATGGGTGCAAAGTCCCCTGACAGGGTGCCCTGCAGGATGAAGTTTCTTGTCGTGCCTATTAAGATGACATCACCCTTGCCTTCAGCCACTGTGCGTATGGGGCCAAACTGTTCAGGAATCTGCATGGGAAGGAGTCACAGAAAAGAAGGATGTAGTGGCCAGGAGATAGCTCAGTTGAACAAGTACTTCCCTGGCAAGCGCAAGAGTCTGAGTTCAATTCCCAGTTCCTCCCCACCCACCCCCAAAATAAGGATATGACAGTCCATTAGATTGCTAGCTCAAGTATTCAATTCAGTTGTTCATATGTTGCATGATAGCTCCTTCACACACACACACACACATACACACACACACACACACAGAGCTGGGATTGGTGGCACTAAGCTTTTGTTCTGGTGCCTGTCTTTTATTTTGTGACAGGATCTTCTTCAGTTGTCCAAGTAACTTGTTTCTGGGGAGGCTGAGGCAGGAAAGTGGTAAGTTTAAGTCAGCCTAGACAACGTAGGGAAATGGGCCAGAGATGTGGTTCAGTGGTAAAGTGCTTGCATAGCATGTGAGGCTCTGGTTTCAATAAAACACACAGAGACATTCACACACACACACACACACACACACACACCTAGAGCGCCAGCAGAGCCAGCTGTTAGAGATTGATCTAAATCTCAAAACTTTTCTCCTTTGAGGCAGGAGAAAGCTCAAGGTCCTCCACACACTAGGCAAAGGCTCTTCATTACTTTTTAAACCACCAACATTTTACTTATCTTTAAAGAGTCAGCTCAAGTGCTGTGGTTTTTATAAGAAGCACTTTTTTTCCTGACAAAAATTTGAGGGGTACAACTGGCTCTTGTCAAAACACAGGGCTGCTCACAAGGGAAAGGGGGGCGAGGCGTGCTAGAGATGCTGGCTCCCACTGAGATCCACGCAGAAAGTATAAACGTAAGAAAAATTAATTCAAGGTGAAAACATCTGCAAAGTAACACGCAGTAAGCCAGTGAGAGGAAGCCAAACAGTAAATTAAAATGCGGGCAATAGTCCCTTGGAAATGATTAAAATTTTCCCCGAAAGCAATTAAAACTGGTTCTATTATAAAGGCATTCTGCATATGAAGTGTTTTACATCGTTGGATTTTATAGACCTTTGTTTCAGCTGAAAACTGCCTCTATAATTTTAATAAAATACGCTGTCCTGTATAATTTCATCTTATCAATTTTCAAAGCCCTAAGCCAAAGATTCCAAATGAACATAGAAACTGGCCAGGAAGGAAGCCTAGGATTCAGAGCAGATTTCTGTCGTGGTACTTGACAACTTACCTCAGTTTTATGAAGTTTTTGATAGTTTCCGTTCCAAGAGATGAGCTTCCTGTCCTTCCCTCCTCCCGACACTAGTGTGCCATCTCTTAACATACAAAGTGCAAAAATGCCGCCCTCATGGGCCCCTTGAACTGCATAGCTTATCCGGTTGGTACCTAAACACGTGGGGAGACGGTTGTCATTAATACATGGCCTGGCCCTCGGGCTGACCCAAGGATTAAGTGACCAAGGGTGGCCGAGATGCTGCAACAGTCACCTTAGTATTGGATATCACACCTGCACCCCAACCCGATGTCCGAGACCTTCATGGACAGAGACGTGGACAGGCCCTGGCGCCTGTCTTGCACGATGCACCTGGCCCACACGGAGCGGGCATTCCTCGAGGCGGATCCCCCAGCTGCTCGCCAACAGAGGGCCTTGTACCTGACTCAGTGGCATGACTCTAGCCCACATAATTAACTCAGTAAGTACCTGCCGAGGGCTCTGTGGGTGCGAATCCCATTAAGTGTTTTACGGCTATCGAGTCATTAATTATTCATCATCATCATTTGTCAGTTAGCTCATTGAAGCTATCAATGCCATCATAATATCCTGGCTTTAAGGAGCCTTTCAGGATGATATATGAGGTGTGATTGAAAAAAATATGGTGATGCTTGAATTTTAAAACTTTATTACATTAAAAGACACATTGCCGTTAGTTCCCCCGAACATCCTCCTCATTGCTTTGAGCACATTTATGCCCCTGTGCGTGCCACTTCCTGCAGCCGGTCTGAGCTCCTCTTTCCAGAGTGTCTTCAGTTGCACTGTCAGAGCTGCCTTGAAGTCCTTGATTCAAGGCACTGACCTTAGGGGCAGTGATACAGCTCAGCGAACTAAGCGCCTACTTAGGCAAGCACAGGGACGGGGTTCAATTCCTGGCACCACCCCCAAGCGCTCTGAGTCAGCCACTGAGACCGGGCATGGTGACGTGTGCCTGTAATCCCCGAGCTGCGAAGGATGAAAACAGGAGGACCACTACGAGTCCGAGATGTGTAGTGAGACCCTGTGCCGAATACATAAGAAAACCCCCTAAAAAACCAGAAAACCCGTTGACCTTTCGTGGTTGTCCTGACTTTGGGAAAGGCCTTGCCGTGGCACGGTGCCAGCTGTGGAGAGAGAGGTAGATGAGGACACAGTGTCCTGTTTTTAGGAGCTGCAGCATCTGCTGGTTGGTGCTTGGATCACACTCATGGAAGAGGACTCTCAGAACTTGCAGTTCACAATTTGCTATTCATCAGTTTTCTTCCATTCTAGGTTTTTTAAACTAGGAATTGAACCCAGCACCTTGTGCTTGCCAGGCAGGTGCGTGTGCTGCTGGGCTATACACCCGGCCCCTTCCATTCTGGTTTTATGGTTTCAAGTTACACACACGTACACACCTTGAGATCTAACAGCAATCTTGTAAGTCGTATCAAGAGGTGAATCTTAAGAAGTTACCTTTGGTATCACGTTACCCAAAATACTGGGTTGGTGAGCGATGCTCATTACCTTTTCCCCACACTAAGATGTTCCCACTTGAATCTCCCGTAATGGTGTCGCCGTTTTCAGAAAAAGTCACACAGAGGACGAACTTTGGCTTTTCTTGTTTCTGCAGAATGTAGTACATACAGACTCAGTGAATCAAGGTGCTCTTCTATGTGTACCAAGAGCGGGCAGGATTGCAGTCAAAGCGGGGATCATCTCAGCTCCTGCCTGTTCACTTTTATCTGCTGTTCTGTAACTTGCACCACCAGACTCACTGCACTAAGGGAAAGCAGTTTCTGGTGATTCTAAACGGGCTGAGGAACGCCACAGCCGCAGACAGTTCAGAGAGGGGCAGGCGAGAACTTGGGGGGTGCAGCACTGTTGGGACTGCAGATTAAACAGAGCCCCACACCAGAATGAAGGGGCTTCCCCGTGAGCCCATAGCACAGGCTGCCTGCCCCCGAACAGGCAGCCAGAAGGGACACAGTGTCCCTGCCACCCTTGGCAGACAGGCGGCTGGTCTGAGCTGCAGCGGGTACGCTCTGCCCTCCCAACCGTGTGAGGAGCAGGAGGGTGACTCGCGCCTCTGCCTCCGGCCTCCGCCGCTAAATCAGCTGCTGAGCCTGGGGATGGCAACGCTCCCTCAGTGCCTAGTGGGCCACTGTGTCTCAGGAAGAGGAAAGAAAAACAGACTTTGATTTTACCTCAAATAGTCCTTGTTTCTTAATAAGGGAGCTTCCTTCTAGTGTCCAAAAGTAGAGATGGGATTTTCCACAGGTGACTATGATGCTGGTGTCCGTGGGGTGGAAGTCCGCAGCGAACACCGCTTCATTAGAACACTAAGACAAACAGGAGAACCAAATGCCTCAACCCTCTTGGGACATGTAGGAAGACAGACAAAACCGGAATCACGGATCAAAAGTTCATTCAAGCCAGTCACCGGGCCTCTTGATTTGCCCCACTGAACAGTCTCCGTCACAGATCTCAACTTCCCCTCGCTGTCTGTGCTGGGGGCCATGAGCCCCTCAGGGAGCCCAGAGCGGGCCAGCTGTGCTCTGTGGAGGCAGCCACCAAGGGCCTGTGGGGACTTCAGGGGCCCCAGGTTCACGCTGGACTCAGAGGGCTGGGCTCCCTCCAAGCACCTGGCGGGTGCTCCAGTGCAGCTCTCCCGAGAGCTCCTGTGCCGGCTCTGGGGCAGCACCTGGCCTCCAGGACCTGCCTGCCGACTCTAGCCCCGAGCGTCCTTCTAGCATAATTCACTTCTGCCTTTGAGCCTGGGAAATAGCTTATCTTTGATTACTTCCAACCTTGCAGTCTAGTGAGGATACCTTATACCCTGCCCAGGACATGAGAAGGCAGGGCTACCGCATATGACGGGAAATACAGCTGCCACCCACACTAGAGAAAGCTGTTTGCTGAGGCGCCTGATGGAGGATAGACAGGCAGCCTCACCTGATGGCAATTCCCACTTAAGGTGACCCGAGGGCATGTCTAAGGCTAGAGAAATCTGAAGCTGATTCTACAAAAATAAGAATCCAGTGACAACATAAATGAGAGAAAGACATAAGGCAGCTTCCAGAGCCAGCTTTGTGGATGACAAGCTTCTCAAAAGGGAGCCAAGGCAGGAGGCTGCAGGAGATGGTGGCCGTGACCTAGGGCCCAGCTCCTTCCTGTCCTTGGAGTCTCCTGAACTTTGGGGGGGGACCCCTGTGGATAGCAGTGCCCCCTCGGGCCCACTGCAGGGCGCTGTCACTGCACTGTGCCGGGACATGGAGGGCTGGCATTTGAATGGTGGAGAAAGTGAGAAAGTGCATGTGTGCACGAAAGGGCAGTGGGCCAAGCGGACAAGAACCATGCTGGGGAGACAGGAGGACTTGGGACAGCTCCTCAGGGGTGGGGGTGGGGGTGGGGCGCCTGGAAGAGGAGGTGAAGGGTCGCCCCAGGATGGGGCCCTGAGCCTGCTGGGAGGAGGCTCCACGGGGAGGTGATGACACAGCACAGGCTTGGGCAAGACCTTCACATCGGCCAGCCTCTCCTCTTTCTGCCAGTCCCACACAGACAGCACGTGGTCATTGGAGTCGTCCACAGCACAGAGGTAGCTCCCTCCATTCTGAAAGAGAAAGGCGTCCACAGGAAGTCTACATTTCAGAGTAAAACGGGTCAATGAGCATGCGCCTCGTTTTCACCAGAGTCTGCCATATTGTGAAGATCACTGGCACGACTGGTGAGCCAACAGGGTCACCGGGGGCAGGAGTGGGACCGCAGGGGGCAGGAGTGGGACCGCAGGGGGCAGGAGTGG
>PVKA01012088.1:0-58868 GCA_004027165.1 Ctenomys sociabilis | reverse complement strand
CTGATCTGTCTATAATTAAAATTGATTGAACTCTTCAATTAAAAAAAAAAGTGTAGCTAAATGTAATAAAAAAACAAGACCCAACACTATGCTGCCTAACAGAAACTCATTTTACCTTTAAAGACCTCTTGGCCGAAAGTGGAGGGATGAAAGACATTTCAGGAAAATGGAACTCAGAAGTTAGCAGAAGCAGTTATGATTACATAAGAGAAAATACACGCTGAATCCAGTCTATGAGAAGAGCCAGAGAAGATAAGTGTGCAGAGGTAAAGCAAGGAGGTCATATGGATACAGCGGTTGTAAACATGCTTGCTTGGGAGCCACTAAACTCATAAAGCCAACATGAATAAAACATAAGGAGAAGTAGAGAGTGATGCTGGCATGTCAGGCCACTCAAGGCCTCACTCGATTAATGGGTGGAATATCCAGGCCAGAACCCAAGGAGCAAACAAGGGACTTAAGCACCAAGCAAGGGATGTGAAATGGCCCCAATAAACACGTGCACACTGCTCCATCAAACAGCAGCAGGACATGCCTTCTGCAGCAGACACTGACCATTCTCCTGTGTAGATCATAGTTTACTTTTTAAATTTCGTTATTTATTTACTTAATTTTAATGTATTTGGTTGTTGTGGAGTCTCACGGTGCAGCTTGGATCGTGATGATTCTCCGTCTTTCAGGCTCTTCAGTGCTGGGGTTATAGGCATGTGCCACTGCACCCAGAATTTGGCTGTCTCAGCCTGCTCTTGGGGTGGGGCTGGTGCAGCAGGTGGTGCTGGGGATTGAACTGCTGTTCCTGCACTTGCCTAATCAGGTGCTTTAATCTGCTGAAATATCTCACTGGCCCCTGGGTAGACCATACTTTAGACCACAAAAAAAGCCTCAATATATGTAGGAAGATTAAAAATTGTATCAAGCATCTATTTTCCTGATAATAATAATGTTATATAACTAGAAATCAATAAGATGAGGAAACTAGAAGAACCCACAAATGTGTGGAAAATTAAATAACACTGTAATGAATACCCAATGGATTGAAAAACAAATCAGAAAGAGATTGTTTTTAAAAACTCAAAAGAAACAAAATTATAAAAGCACCATATTAAGCCTTATAAGAAGCAGCAGCAGTTTTAGGAGGAATATTTATAACAATAAATGCCTATCTTAAGAAAAAAATAAAAGATACAAAAGAATCTAATTTCATAGCTTAAAGATGGAAAAAGGGAAAAAGCCAAAGTCAACAGGTAATAAAATTAAATAAATAATAAAGATAACAGTGGGAACAAAATAAAAATAATAGAAATCAAGATTTGGTTTTCTGAAATATAAATGATATTAACAAGTCTTTAGTTAGTGTGCACAAGCAAAAAGAATAGTCAAACAAAAGCATCATTGAAAGAGTATACATTACAATTGATTCCACAAACATAGAAAAGGATCCTGGGACTTCTATGAGCAACTCCATGTCAATGAACTGATTATTCTAGAAAAAAAGAATAATTTCCTAAAATCATATAAGCTATCAAGACTAAATCATGAAACAGAAAATATAAACAGAGCAGTACTACATAAGGAGATTGAACCAATAGTTTAAGTAACTTCCAAACATGGAAAAGACCAGGATTCATTTCATGAGTTAATTGTTCCAGTCATACAAGTACCAATCAATCTTAAGCCCTCACAAAAAAAAATTGAAAGGGAGTGGATACTGCTAGATTCATTTTATTTCCAACATGTGTTGTTCATAGCAAAACTAGATATGAAAATTATAAGAAAAAATAAAAGCTCTTTATTTTACTTATGAGTATGATCTAGTTTGAATAAAAGGTTCATAATAGAGAATCTATAGAGAGTACCTCAGTGGTTGTTTAGATTTGGCTCAGTGGGGCTGGTAGGTAATGTATAAGTTATTTTGTTTTGGGATAACAAAAATGATCTAAATTTGATTGTGGTGATTCTTGTACAACTCTGCCAATACTCTAAAATCTACTCACTCCTACTAAAAGTTTGTAATGTATAATGCACAAATTTTAATTCAATAAATCTGATAATAAAAAAGAGAAGAAAATTACAACCCAATATCTTTATGAACACAGATGCAAAAATCTTCAGCACTGCACCAGAAAGGGAACCTCAACAGCCTATTTCAAGTTTCATCACAATTGTGCATTAATATTTATTCCTGATGTTCAAGGATGTTTCTATATACACCAGTCAGTAAATATGACATACATTAATATAATCATGTAGAATAAAATGTATATAGTCTCCTCAATAATTAAAAAAGGTGTCAAAAATCCAGCATGCTTTCATGATAAATACTCAGTAAGTAATAAAATCTCAACATAATAAAGGCCACAGATAACTATGTGATTAAAAATTCATGCAAACTGGAAAGTAAAAAGTAGAATTACTCTTTGCAGGTGCTCTGATCATATAGATAAGTCCCAGTGCACTCCACCAAATAACTAGTAAAATGTGTTTTGTGTGCTAGACACACTCAGCAAAGTTGTAGCATACAAAATTCAGTTGTGTATTTTATACCCAAACAAAGAAATCTTAAAAAGAAATTCAGAAAAAATCCCACTACAAAGAGCAATGTGTTTGCTCTCTGTGTATCACTGTGAGCTGGCCTCCCTGTATTGCCATGGTAAAGAAAACAAAACAGAAGTAATAAATTTCCTGATTTCACACTGTATCAAAAACCCTGTAGCCATAAAGGAGTAAGGTACTGGCCTAGAAAAAGACATACAAGCTGATGGACTAAAGTAGAGGTGAATAAGTAGCAGCCAACTGGTCTTTGACAAGGGTACCAAAAACACAAGCAGTAGTGCTAGAAAACCTGGGTATCTGTAGTAAAAACCAACATGGACCCAGTTGGGAAACAAGTTCCTCACCCAGGAGGTGGCTGAAAGACGGCTGGGGACCAGGTGCCCAGGGTTCTCAGCCGCGGAACAGGGAGGGAGGCCAGCGCACAGAGCCAAAGGACGAAAAGAGAGGAGGAGGTCCAGAGGAAGCAAGCTCCTTGGCGTAGCGCTCTTGAAAATGCAGTTTTGGACCTGGCCCTAAAACCATACATAATAAATTTAAAAACATATTTTTTTAAAAATTAGAATAAACAATTACATATTTTTACACAGAAATTTAGAAATCTAACCATATATAGCATTGTAGCAGGACAGTCCTATGACATTTTTTCTTGTCTCTTGTTTTCATTTATTATCCTTTTTTTATAAAAAAGGGGGATACAAATGAAGGACCATTCTGTATCTGTATATACAAAACAGGATAGATGCACAGCTACTTTCTCTTACTTCAATGAGAAGAAAGATTTGTACTAATAGTGTTGGGACAGGACGTCACGTCTGCACCTAGTACTGTGACTAATAACTACCAAGACAACAATATGCAATGTGTTAATTATTGAAACTGTCCTAGTAATTGGTTTTGAAACTGTCTCATTGCTGTTTGTTTCTTAACAAAATTAATAAAAAAGAATATCTTTATCTGTAAAACATAAAATAAAATCATACATAAAGAAGCAAAACTAAGCAAACAGAGCTGTATTAAAATTTTTCACATCTGCTACGGTGCAACAAAGGGAACAATCCACATAGTGGAAAGGCAAACCATGTCATGAGATAAAATATTTGCAAAGCACCTGGAGAGACAGCATTAGAACAATGGGAAGTCTGAGAAGCAGCGCGGCACAGGCTGCGGCTCTGGCTTGGGGAGCTGCTGGTCAGAGGCACATGTTCTCAGACAGAAGAGAAAGTTGGGGCACTGTGGTCCCCATGCCTGTAATGGCTGATACTGTGTCACGTATTTCAAACTTGCTAAAACATTATATGTTATGTGTTTCTACCACACACACAAAATGCTGACTCCATGAGCTTATTGTTGTGTTGATTACATATATGAAATTATATAAGGTATCCAATGAATTATATATAATTTGTACTGTCAATTATACATGAACTAAAAGAAAAAATCGTGCTTCATTTATATTTTCTAACCTTCAACAATCTATGAACCATGTACTAATTTAAATTACGTGCGTGCCAGCACATGGCCAAGCATGTTCTGAAGTTATTACTGAAATGTGTGTGCAGGAATTCATGCCCAGTCAGAAGAGTGCAGCTTGTAACCATCAGATCTGTGACTTCAGACAGCGCTTTGTAGAGGGAAACACTTGTGCTTTAGCAAAATATTACTCGATAACTTTACATCCAACAATCTCTATAGAACTTGGAAATTCATTTTCCAGAAAGTATTAGACATGCAAGCACCAAAATCTGTTTAGAAAATTACATGTCCTCTTTCAGAATAACATGAAATGGAATTCTCAATCCTGTACAATCTTGGTTGACAGGTACTTGTTTTGTCATTCTGATTCTTCTCAGTTGGAAAAACAAGAATCGTTCAAGCTGTGAGGGTGTCTGGGCACGCAGCATCATGAGAAGATTCTTGTGTTCCCGGGTTAGTCCTGTGCAAAGTACCCAGACAACCCTCTGATAGATTTGGTGTCACTGGAAGGAAAATGACAAGATCAGAATTCAGGTCGTCTGTCCCAGGCAAAATCTTTCAGCAGCTGAAGCTGTTCCTACCTTACACAATGCTTTCATGATTCAGTTTAGATTAATATGCATTCGGTATACTTCAGAGAAAGCCAGGGAGCTTCGTCTCAGGGACTAGCTCCCCTCTGAAGTGTGGCTCCCCATCAGCAGCAGAGAGGGGGACTGTGGGTGGCGCGCGCCCACCGCACCCCGGCCTGGGTGCTCCTCCCCTCCTCTCGGGCCGCCTGCTGCAGGGTGCACTTCTCATCCTGCTTTCTCCTGTCCTGGACTTCCCACCTCAGGCCTCTGCCCCGGAAAGCTGGCATCACCGGCTTTTGAGAACCTCACTTCATTTTCTGTTCTTTGTTGTTGAGGGAAAATTTTAGAAAATGGAACTCATTATGGTGACTATTTTCTCCTCTGAAGAAAACAGTGAATTAGAGACATAAGAGGGTCCCACTGAACCTGACTGCACCTGCTCAGTGAGAAAACCTCAAGCAAACACCGCGGGCACTTAGGCCCTAAGTGACAGATCTCTCTCCCATGTAGCTGGCACTGAGTGGCCTTTTTTAAATAATTCTTTTTATTACTGTGTGCAGTACTCGGTGGGGAGCTGGCAGACACACACATCAGGTCTAGGGCCTCTCCTCTCCCCTGCCCTTCCGTCCCTTCCTCTCCCCTCCCTTCTTGCTTTAAGAACCCAGGCCTTTATCATGACAAATGAATTGGCCCATGCATTCTCGCCAGTCACTTTTCTGGAGCTAACTGTACAATGCCTAAATGAGAAGTGTCTTAGTGTATGTTTCTGACAGCTTTAGAGTTCACTGTAAACTGTGTGGTTATTTGACATTAAGGAGGGTACCAGCTATGGACAAACTAACAAGCACCCACATTTCTCGTTTCTCAGACTACAGTCCCTTATAATTAAGCACACAAATTTGCTATTTAAAGATGAACCTCAGAATGCATGATGTAATGAACTGCTTCAAAGGTAGCAATTAAATTTCCCCCCACCCCCAAAAAGTAATATTCAAAGATCTATAATTTAATACCCTAAGTATTCCATTGATATTGATTATCCTAGGACAGTTCTTAATACCAAAGCATGAAACACATAATATGCATACTGTCCCTTGACATGTGACTGCTGATTAAACCACTGAAAATTTAAATTAGCAGACACCTTGACTCTTTAAATTTTAGCTTAGGCTTTTCTAGTTTAAAAAATCTATGTAGCTGTTGAGTGCACTGATGATAACTTATAACATGAGAAACAGATGGCATTCTCCCAAGTTCATAGCTCATTATTTGCAGAGGAGGAAAAAAGGGGTGTTGTATATTTCCACAGCCATGAAACAGATACACGGCCAGTCACAAAATAAAATTTCAAGAATATGTCCCCAGATCTGTAGCTCACAGACCGTGACAGCCAGATACACTGAGAGAGTTTCTCAGCAGTGGAGTCCAGCCCAGTGGCAGAGCGTTATCACTGAGCCTCCGCCCTGGGCTCAATCCCAACAAAAGGGCCCAGTCCACATTTCATTATCTGGAAAAGGGATGTAATCCTAAATTCATAGAGGTGGAAAGAGGATTTCAATGTGAAAAAGTGCAGTCAGGGCTGCTGAGCCTACGCGCATGTGTGCTCTTCGGCAGGCTCCGAACTTGGAAGCATACGATGCTTTCCGCCTGAAAGTCATTTGCCTCTCTTGCTAGAATCCTGTGAAGCTTAATTAATGGCTGTGAGCCATGCTGAGGGCCACGTCTGGAGGGTGTTAGAGAGATGCAAATTACTATTGTTGTTATTTATTATTTATTGTTCTTGATCACAAATTAGTTCCAACCTCTGCAGGCTTCCTGCATAAGCTCTGGAGTGAAATTAATAATAAACACAGTGCTAGTTCAGGGAGACAGCTCTGTGGTCTAAGTGCCCTCCTGGGAAGCACACGGACCTGGGTTTGATCCCAGGCACTGCATGCTGTGCTGGCCCCGGAACCCAGGGCATGGGGAGGTGCACCTGTAATCCCAGTAGCAGAATGCACGGGACAGAAGAGTCACTATGAGTCCTAGCTGTGTAGCAAGACCCTATAGCAAATAAATAAACAAACAAATGACTAAAAAAAAAAAAGGAATATTTTAATATGCTGTAAAAATTACTAGAGTTAAGAGTTTTTTAAAAGAACTCAAAATTTGTTTTTAAAAAACTTTCTAGAAAACTAATAACTGCATTGCTGTTGGCTGAGTCTTTGTTTTTGTGTATTACTGGGGCATCTCACTGTGTGAAGCACATTTACTCAGTTGGGAAAATGCCATTTTCAGCTGGAAACCTGTCTCGGCCTAAATTTTTCTATTGAAAAACTACACAGTTGACAGGTTTGGTTTTCTCAATAAAAGGTCAATTTTTTAATTTTATTTATTCCACAAAAATGCACATTTGCAATGACTGTTCCATTTTGTTACACTAAGACAGTGTGTTTCTTATTTCTAGCACATATTTACCTTCCCTTAAAATATTTCAGTTTTCTTCATTCCTTGCGTATTGAAAGCATCACAGCATATCAATTACTGTAGTGCCTCAGCTCACATTTGTCCTCAAACCCCAAATTGGGTGACGTCAGGACAGCAGCTGTCTCCTCAGGACTGCGGAAGAATTAAATTTACGAGCCAAGCCCCACCGTGTGTTTGTAAATGTGTTGAATAACAGTACAGATACTTTCATATTGAGTATGTATGAAGAAATTGCAATACAGTTGTTTCTTACAAAAAAGATAAAATTAGAGCTATTCAAATAAAGAAAATCAAATTATTTCAGTCTAATCTAATGAGATTAAAATGGTGAAACTTTATTTTACTCATGTAGTACCATGATTAAGTTAATGCTTTCACCTGTTTGCATCTTATATGCTAAAACACATAGGTTTCTGATATTCATTTTGTATATTTGATATTTTATTCCCTATATATTTATTAACTAGATATTAAATGTGTTAAGGATCTACAAACTGTGGTACAGGGTCTCAGGATAAATCCTGAGGGGATTTGACTGACCTTAATCAGATACAAAAGCTACAATTTTTGTTACATAGGTCTTGCTTTATCCTGGACTTAACCATCCAGCAGAAAAGTATAAAAACAAAGCATAAGAAGCAAAGCCGTATTATTATGCTGAGCTATAAAGGACTCAAGTCAACAACTTCTGACATTGCCAGACATACAGAAAACTGAATACTATTATGGACTACTGGACTATTTTGGAATATTTTGGTGAATTCACACACCTATAATATTTAAATGAAAAATATAAACAAGGGGATACAAATGAATGACCATTTTGTATCTGTATATTCAAAATAGTTAGATATACAGCTACACTCTCTTAATTCAATGAATAGAGGCATCTGCTCTAACAGTGTTTGTAAATAGAATATCATGTCTGCACCGCTAAGAAAACAATATGCAATGTATTAAATATTGAATCTGTCTCACTAATTTGATTTGAAACTATCTTATTGCTATTTGTTTTTCAATAAAATTATGGGAAGAAAGAATAAGGGGGATAAACAGAAATCAGTTACAAATATAGAAAATACCAATCCAACTATATCAGTTATCATTTTACTCATGATAAAAACTCATGGTTTAAATACACCAATTAAAGGACCAAGATTATCACTGTGAAAAAAAATATTAAATATCTTATTTATTCATTCATTTTGTACTACTGAGTATTTAAATTAGGGCCTTCATCCACTGGGCTACATCTTTAGTCCCTTTTGTGCTGTTTTATCTTGAGAAAAGACCTTCCTAAGTTCCAGTCTGGTCTTGACCTGGCCCTCACCTGCCTCGACCTTCCAGGGTGCTCGGGTTCAGGTGTGAGCCACAATGCCGGGCTCATGTTTTCTTTAGATCCAGATAAGCTCTCTTTCGGAAGACGCACTCCGTCTATCCTGCCTAAAGCCATATGTGTTTCAGCATTTTAGAGAAGTAATAGGTAGGAATTGAGTTCCCAGCTTACAACCCTGCAAGGCCACGTGAGCGAGCCGCTCCGGTGCCGTCTGCCTCCTGCAGTCGTCCTGAGCCCCCACCTCAGATCGTATCATAGCGACCACCTCCCTCTACTCCTCTGATGAGGTAATAGGAGTAGGAAGGATCAAATACTGAGGACAGGCACGATAATGGGGTTTTATTTATTTATTTTTAATTTAATTTAATTTTTTTTATTGAAGTACAAAACTGTCAATCAGACAGTTTCACGACACCTTAACCATACAGATTCGATAAATTAATACATTGCAAACTGTTTTCAAAACGTTTTGGTATTGTACAAGGTGCATACATGATATTATATTTACAGATATTATTTTAGCAGATATCTCTTATCAGTGAATTAAGAGTGTAGCTGCTTACTTATCTTATTTTTTTATACCTGAATTATATCAAAAATTCAATAATTATTTTTCTAGTGGATGACCGTAGTACTAGAAGCCAACATAATATCCTGTCCAACCACAATTAGTGCAGATCTTGCCTCTCATAGAATTATGTAGAAGCACAGCGTTATCTATCTCAACTGTACTGTCTATACACACACATCATGATTTTTTCTTTCTACACCCCTTCCTTTGTCTACACCTGTGAAAAGTGGGCACTCCATTGACATTCAACTAACTTAGGTTGCCTGGGGAGAGTCACATGAAGAGAAAACTTTCTCTCAATCTCTCACAGAGAGCAATCTGGTCAAGCATTGGCCGTGACTCATCCACATGGATGACACAGACAAAGAAACTACAGAATAATGTACAGGACTACAAGATAAACCCTGAGAGGACTTCACTGACCACATAGGAAATATAAAGTTCATGTGTTGGTATATAAGTCTTGATCTACCTAGGTCTTAACCATCCAGCAGAAAAGTACAAAAATGAAGTATACATCGTGAGGCCATAATATTAAGCTTAGCTGTAAATGGCTATGGTCGACAATTTCTTTGAATAACTCACTATGGTTGTAGAATGCTGGACTGTGATAATGGGTTTTTAATCCATTCCTCCCCTTTTCAAAATGGGTGACCCACTTACACTGTGACAGAAACAGCACTGCACTGCGCTGTCATTGTTGGAGGCTGCCTGCTCATCACACTTGCAGAGTTGCGTGGCGGATGAGGTGGGAGCTTAGCGCAAGCCACAGGCAGGAATTTTATGAATGAAATGAAAATCATCTTCAGAAGTCTGGAAGACAGCAGGGAAGCAATCATGCACATGAAGTATGGTGTTTCAGTATGAAATAATGGAGGAGGTTTGGGTAAGGGAAGAAACAGTGATTTGTGTTCAAAGGGAAGCCTCAGTCGTGCACTAGGGATCATTTCTGAGGATCTGTTGTTTTTCAACAATATGAATTTGGTAAACAACGCATTTTGCACACTTGAGTTTTACTACAAGGGCAGAGTTTTCATGTTCTTATGTACTCATCAGTATCTATGTGAAGACATTTGCACACAGTGAGTATTTCATTTAGTGGTTTCAAACTAGTTGTTTCACCAATCACACAGCAATGAAGATAGATGTCTGTGCAGATAAACTACAGAAAGGAAGAGAAAGGTTTGGGGGAGGCACAGTGAATGTTGGCACTAAACAAATACAGGTTCACACAGATGACAGACTAGGGTGGGGTCAATGCATTTGTGTGTCTCTGATGTAGCATCCACCCGGCTCTGGGTCCCACCCGCACCACTGCAAAAATGAAATGAAATCAAGGCGAAGGGCCAGTTACAGAAATACTTAGTAGCAGTCAGTGGCACATGAGCTATGCAAAGGGTTGCTGCAGATTCACTTGGAGGCCAGGACCTTGCGTGCCTGGCACTGTGCTGAGCCAGACCAAGGGGCTCCAGGGTGGGCACACACCTAACACGTGAGTTCATTGGTGGCCTATGGAAAATACAGCAAAACTTCCATTTACCTTAATTTTTATTTACTTTTATGCACTGAGAAGTTATGCATGATTTTCACAGCTCTCAGTATGCACAGACTTGGCATACTACTTGGAATACACACACTGGTTGCTAGGTTCATTTTAGTCTATGCCAGGTTATCCTTTTTAATATAGTTTTAATATGTTGCTCTGTTGAACATTGCCCTAAGTCTGACACCAATTTCTCAGCCTATACCTTTCATTTCTTTAGTAATATACTTCAGTGAGATGTCTCTATGAGAAGAAATTGGTGTCTATGTACTCCTATAATCTAATATCAACTTTTATGAGGAAAAACTGTGTGCTAGGAGCATCTAGGCTATTGGCTTTTTGTGCACAATTTTCAGAAGAAAAGCGGATACATCCTGCAGTCTTCCACACTGGGACATCCACCTAGTAGCCAGTGATGATGCTGTGAATTTCTATTTCAGAGAAATTACTAGGTACAGAGATGAAGGGTTAAACAGTAAGACAGAATTTAGTTCATTCTTTGACCACTTCAGCAATTCTTTTTTCACCCCAACCCCAACAGCGCTGAGAAACAGAGGGGCCTCAGAGCCTGCAGGTTTTCCACTTCCAGCCCTCTGAGGAAGCAGTTCTAGTGGGGGAAAGAACCCCGAGCTGTCCACAGAAGGAAGTCTGTCCCAACCTCTGACCGAGGTGTGCTGGGGCTTTTGGCTGTCCTTCATATGTGTGTGGAAGGTTATCCTTTAACAGCTCCATATCCCAATGCCCTTGAGCCTTCCAAGCCTAACAGCACTTACATCTTGCCCAAAGCCCAGCCCTGTTGACTTACTCCTAGACACCTCACTTTGTGCATGAGTCACTGCAGATATGTCTGATGTCTGGAAATACGAGGCCCTGAAACAAGAAGCGGCCTCTGCTGACCTTCAGGTAAGAGTCCTCACCTCCCAGTAATGTCCCACGGAATGAATTAATGCCTTATGTTTCCTTGGGGAAGGAAAGCATGAGCCTTTCTGATTCACTTTTCCAGCCACCTGGTAAAGAGAAAAGAAAACAAAACTATAGACTTTCTTACCCAAAGCGTGGCTGCTAAGAGACCCTGCCTGGTCCTAATAGGCTTGGTGCTATGATGGAGCCACTTTCTGGTACACACCGAGGATAGCCATCCTAGGGAGCACACCTCATGTGAGCACTAAGCTCTGGTCACCACGTGCCACACACGTGGTCCCCATGTGTCACTCGGCACTGAACTACACAGTGATGCACACTGCTTGGAGTCTCTTTTCACCCACCTCTGAATAGCTCCATCAGTGCCAGGACTCTATTCCTGTGCTTCTCCGTTGCACGCACAGTGAAAGGGTGTGTGTGGATGGGCGCACAGAGGTGTGCATACACGAGCACACACAGCTGTATTTATGAGCATGCACAGTTGTGTGTGGATGGGCTTATGTGTGTGCTGGCCTCTCTAAACACTGTTACACCTCTCCTGGAGCTGGCCCGTGGCCTGCTTCATTCTTTGAGCTCACCCTTCCCTGCCCCTTTCCCTTGTTTTCTTTGTGTGTATTCAGAAAGCTCCATCTTTTATTACTTTGCTATTCTTCTTTCCTTAAAGATTGTGATCCTGGGTCAGGTGTCATAGTCATGTGTCACTGTCACTTTCACTAATTTTATGCACTTTTTGAATTTATTTTTGAAGCAGGACCTTACTATGTGGTGCAGGCAGGCCTTGAATGTGCATCAGTCCTCCTTCCTTGGCCCCCCAAGTGCTGGGATTATAGGCATGCCCCACCACCCCTAGCTTTATGCAAAGCTGCTACTGTGTTCAGCTCCCAGCCTGAGCTCTACTACATACGTTCTGTGTACATTCCCAACCATCTCGTGACTAGTCATTCTCGCTAGTACACTGTGCAGAGCCTGCTATGCCTTCCATTACTGAGAGCTGATGGGCTGTGGCCCTCCCCAGGACTCCCATGGCTTCCTCTCTGAGCCCCAGAAGCCCACTCCATAGGCCATTGCCCTCCACTTAAACTTTCAGTACCTTGAGGATGAGCTCTGTGTCCTGTTAATCTTCATCTTCCACCTATTAGGTGCTACAAATGACATGAAGAATGCTTGAATGAATGCATGCCTGTTTTATTCCAAGATAAAATTATATTCTGCAAAGACAATTATTCTTTTTCTTAGTTTTATCTGTGTATTTAAGTATATTGCAGAGCCCCATCTCATTTTTATACATAACTAGGTGAGATATGGTTTCATGGACCTGATAAATCCTCAGAGCTTCTAACTTATAAAATGTCCACTTTCACTGAGTTTAACTAAAATCATGTTCATTGAGTTTAATTCTATTTCTTACTGTCTTTTTAATACAAAGGATTATTGATTGAAAAATTAAGAAAAGCTATATGAGAACTCACTAGTCTTAATGTTCAGGACATTTAGATCCAGGAATTTTCTAAATAGAAGATTTAGGGAAGATGGGTAATCCATACTTTGGGGTAACAGAATCTATACCTGCTATTCGTGTATTTATTTCATTTATTGGCTTTCTAGTAGGATCTTGGGAAGGGAAAGTTGAGAGCAAGGAACACATACTGCACGGCCATGATTCGTGGAAAGTGCCTGTATGTGGCATGAACATGCCATGGAGCAATGAGAAGGATGCCCCTCCTGCTTTGTGGGAGTAGAGATTGGGCACTCTTTGCCCTTTCTATGTGAGACCAGCTCCATATGGTGGAAACGAGAAGACAAAGGGAATGTGCCTAGTATTGAGAGGAGGAGAGCCTTCCCTGGACACTCCTCGTGAGTCTGGCCCTGTAGGACTACGAGCTCCCACACCCTGTTCTGTCCTCTGATTTAATCCCCTCCTAGCTACCAAACAAAGGAACTTACTCTAGATATTTCAAAGTGATGAATCCTGAAAGATCACCAAGATAATTATTTTAATGCAACTGTATACTTTATTTCTATTATTTGTATACTTACAAATTTTATATAAAATGTAAGCATTTTATATAAAATGTTTGTTTCCCAACTAACATTAGAATCATTTAAATAAATGTGAGTTAGTGGAATGACTTCAAAGGCACAACTTTGGTTATGTAATTGTAGAGATCTAGTGTGCAGCATGAAGATGAGAGCAGCACTGCACGACAAACTGAAGTTCACTAAGCGTCGACTGCAGATGCTCTTGCGTGGACTAATACAAAAGGTAACAGATGTTCCATCTATTAATTTGCATGACTATAGTAATAGTCTTCATAAGTATGTAAATGAGCACATTGTACAACTTAAATAAATAGAATAATGATAATTCCACTTCTTCTTTTCCAGTCCTTATTCCTTTTATTTCCCTCTTGTCTAATTGCTCTCTGGCTATTTATCCAGAACTATATTGAATAGGAGGAAGACAGTGGACATCCTTGTCATATTCCTGCTTTCAAAGTGAAGACCTTCAGAGTTTGCCTATTTAGTATGATGTTGGCTGTTAGTTTCTCATAGGTGGCTTTTATCAGGTTGAAATATAGACCATCTATTCCAGTTCTCTGTAGGGTTTTTATTATGAATGGGCGTTGGACTTTGTCAAAGGCGTTTTCTGCATTGACTGAGATGATCATGAGGGTTTTGTTCTTGGTTCTACTGATTTGTGGTGTTCTACTACATTTATGCATTTGCAAATGTTGAACCATCCCTGCATTCCTGGGATGAATCCCACCTGGTTATCGTATATAATCTTCTTGATGATTTCCTGCACTGTGTTTGCTAGTATTTTATTGAGGATTTTTACATCTATATTCATTAGAGAATGGCATGTAATTCCCTTTTTAGTTGAATCTTTGTCTGGTTTTGAAATCAAATTAATATTTGCGTCCAGTAATTAGTTTGGGAGAATTTTTCCCTTTCAATTTCATTGAAGAGTTCTAGAAAAGTTGGCATTAACTCTTCTCTCATTTTCTTTTCTAAATTTAATTTTGAAAAGTAAAAAAAGAAAAAAAAAATAGGAAAAAAAGACAGAAACATGGTAACATACAATACATATGTTATAGAGTTTCAAAAAAGGAATAGCTACTTAACAATGGTTATTACATTATCTATTTTTATCATCAAATCTGTTGCTTAGATTAACAGACATAGTTATGCAAGATTGGGGAATTAATTGATTTTTGGCAAGCGCTTTCAAATCTTAATTTTTTTCTTGAATTTTTATTTTAATTTATTTTAAAGATAGTATAGTAATTAAGACACCAGAAAGGGTACACATTTTGAAGACCAAGAGGAGAGGCACTCAGCCATGGGTTTTATATTGCACATTGCTGTCCTCAGTACAGTTGCTCAGATCACGGATATGAGCATTCAGAGTGAGTCAAGGTGAAAATTCTAAACATTAAATGTTATTTTCAAAAAACTGAAAGAAACTGAATTTAAGGATTGAACAATAAAGATGAGAAAAGACAGGAAAAAAGGAAGGAGAGGAAAATGTGCCAGTATACATGCAGGATGGCTGATGTGGTTGCACTCGTAATGTCTCTAAATTGCATGTAGAACTCAGCTGTGAATCCATCAGGACGTGGGCTTTTCTGTGTTGGTAGGTTTTTTAATTACATTTTCAATTTTGTTTCCTGTTATTTCTGTTTTAATACTATCTTGTGTTGTCTTTTAAAAATAATATATAGAATAAAATTAAACTTTGAGAAGTGAATTGGCTGACTCAAAAATTCTACTACAGTCAACATATGCATTTATATGAATTATTTTGTGCTTTCTCTGTGTAAATCACTGTGCTAAGCAACACAAGAGAAGAGGAGACGCAGTGTAATTTACAAGGCAGAGAGACTCGAATCTCGGAGATCCGTTGTTTGCGTCAATGCCCCCGAACAGACTCAGAGGAAAGAGCTTCGGGAAAGGTGGTCTCTCCTGCATCAGTCTAAGAGATGCATGATGAAATCCCATGGAGCTGGAAAGATTTGTGAGAAAGAAAAGGGAACGAAGAGGAGGAGAATGAGGGAAGCCGCTCCTGGCAAGGTGTGCAAGCCTGCCCAGCCCCGGACCGTAATCCGCCGAGCTCTGACACGCTCAGCAGCCTTCCACTTGCAGGAGTCCGCAGCTTGGGGCATGCCGGAGCATCCCAGCCGAGCACACTGCCGGGCCTGGGGTGGAGCAGGGGCGTGTGGCACTTGCCTAAGGTCGGCATGTGCACAGACAGCGCTCCAAACCGCTGCCAGCCTCCTGGATAAATCGCTTCCCTCGACTCTGAACATTTCTAAGTAACAAACCAAAAGGTCAAAGATCTTTCTATGGATTTCATAATTCACCAGTTTTAAAATTTATTAAAAATATAACCTATAGCTCTTTTATAACAAGATTTTGAATGCAACGTAAAAACATATGACAAAACCGCCTTACGGTTCATTGTTGCTTGGGGCACTAGTGTTAGAATTCCAGGGAATGCACGCGGTATCGCTGAAAAATTTTAAACGGAAAAATCTCACTCCTCAGGCTCCTTCCTAACCCCTGATATCATCATTCTTCCCTTTCTCTGCTTCATATAATTGCTCAGAAGTGAGAAGTTTATACGTATTTTTTCAGCTGCATCACTGTCTTTACTTACAAATACTCTTCCAGACTGCCTGGTCTTTGGGGTAGATGCACAGGGTGCAGCTGGGGAGAGCATGGAAGAGCCCTTGGCTGCAAAGCAAGACCCCGTGGTGGGTGCAGTCAGCACGTGAGGTGAACTCCGGCTGAAGGGATGCGGTGATGTCAGCAGTAGCCCACGGCTGGGACCCGCCAGCTCTGCATTCGACCCTTGGCTTCTTGGAGCAGGCATTCTTTCTTGGTAACCCTGGCTGCATCCTCCCATTCCCTTATTTTCTTTCTTTCATTCCATTTTCTTACTTTCTTTTGTCAGAAGTTTGTCAGAAACTGGAGGGTCAGGGGAAATACTAAGAGAAAAGGAGTGAAACAAAACACCCAGTGAGTTGGCTGTGCCAAAACTATCCTTGCTGCTTTCACATAGATTTTATTCCTGTTAGTTAATTGAGTTGTGACAGGGAACCTTTAGGGCCAGCACTTAGCACTTCATTTCAACCATTTTACAAGCTCCTCTAGTTTTCTGAACTACAAAATTAAATTAAAATAGTTAATAAACTGTTGAGCTAAGATGGAACATTTAATTATTCACACCTCCCCTTGCAGATTGTTTCGCTCTCCCATGGACCCTTCTGAAATGACACACAACTTTTCAAGTAAAAGTAACCTGAATTGGTGAAACAGGGACAGCAGGGATACACTGGAAAAATCAGGGACAAGACACAAGGCAGCTCCAGTAGGGTAGCTCACTGGACTAAGTGCGTGCTCAGGCAAGCACAGGGACCCGGGTTTGATCCCTGGCACCACATGCCACACTGGCATGCTGAGCCAGCGACCAAGTCCAGGCGTGGTGTCCATGTGTATAATTCCAGCTCTGTAGAGGCTGAGACAAGAGGATCACTATGCATCCAAGATGCATAGCATGATCATGTAACAAATAAACAAATAAAATAATAAATTCTTTTTCAAATTCTTAGATTCATATAATTACAAAGGAAAATCATATGCACACATGCACACACACACACACACACACACACACACAGGACCACCTCAGTGCTATCATATATTGCACTGTAAGACCATTGACCACGTCAAATCCATACAGACTAGAGGTCCCCCCAACCAGGGTTTCCACCTTTAATAATACAGTGGTCCCAGTGCTCAGATGAGGCGGAGCACAGGACTTGGAGGCCGCAAGCCCCTTCCATCCCCCCATGGAAAGCACTGCTGGATGCAGCCTTTCTGCAGGTGAGCACAGCTCCTCACTGACTGGGGACAGGTCGTATGCTCATGCCTGTGACAGAGAGCTACAACACCCAGGTGTTCTCCAGGGGTCCACTCCACAGTGGCTTTGTGTTCTGTTTACCCGAGCTAATTCTCACCCAGGGAATTGTGCTACATGCATTTTACAGACAAGATATTTGCCTTGGAGCAAATATCATTAGTCTCCATTTACCTGGAGGTCTGCAGACAAGAAATCGAGGCCAGGCTGCCCACCTTCTCTACTTTTCTCCTGGGGCATCTTACAGAGGAGTTGGTGCCCATCAGACCAGCACAGTCACCTGTGAAAGGTGAGAAAGTGAACGTCACTGTCTCCCCATTAAAACAGAGAAAATAAAATCCCAGGAAAAGAGAGCCTCATGTAGCAGATTTCTTGGTCTGACAATGCTGTCTTTAGGGTCCCAGTTTAGGACCAGTCTCTACCAAAATGAAGCCAGCATCTCTGCTGTGTGATCTGTCCCTAGAATCTGTAGTCTTCATCTTCCCATAGGACCCTGTCCTCTGAGTGTGGCAGGCTCAGTAGCTCGAGTGAGGCCATTCACCCTCGAGCTGATGCAGACAGCTCTGCAGAGATGCTAACAATGAGGACAGACAGGCTATGACTGTTTGTTTAGAAAGAATAAATACACAGCTCGGACATTCTGGAGACCACGGAGATTGAACCCGTGACACTTTGAGCAAGTAAACACAGTGTTCTTATGAAAGGGCTATACCCATCACACCTGGCGTAGCACGAATCTAAGCCTAAAAGCTGCCTCTCAACATACCGCTATTTACAGTCCTTCATGTATTATGCGGGAAAAAGCTGCCCTAATTGTGAAGAAGTTCTCAAGTGCTAGAGGAAGCGAAATATTGAAAGTGGCCTTCTCCTTGGTCTCAGCTCTCCATGACACTCAGATCCTACTTGGTGTGAGCTGGATTTTGGATCTCATAGCTCCTGGCTGCCTACATGCAGAAAGACAGAAGCAAAATTGCATCAGCACTGTCTTCGGGGAGCACACAGAGGGGCTGAGGGCACAAGGCCAGGAGAAAACCATCCTCCTAGAAAAGTGAGTAGAAGTAGAGCAACCTTGCTTCCCCCAAACAACTTTGATAAAGGAGGTGCAAATATGACAAATACATATTTATTTGCATCTCTGTCTTATCTCCAAAGCTCCCTGAAGTGGAGGACATGCTGGCCACCATCAGCATTACTGAGGGATGCAGCCTTCCAGTCAGAAAGAAGTTGTGCATCTGATTTGCCAGCAGACTCCTGCACTTGCAGGGGGGACCACCTCTATATGCACTTTGCCAGCGATAGAATTAATGAGGTGCTCATGCTGTGACTTGTGGAACGCCTTATCCTACGGGGAAATACTGAAGTTACTAGCATTCACCAAAGCACGATGCTTCCCTCATGACCTAGTGGGAAGTTTGGAAGTTAGTCACAAACTTTTCATGGTCCCTTGAACAGAGAGGAGATGGCTGCATGATAATGAGTGAAATTAAACTTTTAAGACCGGAGCTAGTATTTTTAAACACGGAAATTTCCATCTCAGTATTCTAAAGATGTTCAATTCTTAAATGAGATCATTTTAAGATCTAATGAAGCATTTGCAATATTTAATTGAATCATAATTTTCCTTTAGGAAAAAGGGAGCCTTCAAATATACATTGTCATCAATTATGTAGTCTTTCTAAAGTTAAGGTTTATCTTAGCAAAACAAATTAATCTTAAAAAAATTAATGTAAAAAGAACCATAGGTCTCTTGCTAAAAAAATCCAGAGCAAGCTGGCTGCACAGCTCCGTGCTGATAGCACAGAATTAGAGCCAGCTTTTGGAGGCGGGAGTCTCTGCTTGTTGAGTGATCCACACGGGTCATTTATATTAGTGAAATATTGCAACTCCCTCAGCTTCCGCTAAATCTTTTCTCTTTTCTCTAGAAATACTTTTCAAACGTCACATTTTGAAATATAGTTTTTGCATTTGTACTCATTTTCAGTTTCATCAACTAAACAAAAATATCCAGTATTAACAATAGATTTTTTAAATGCATGTCCAATTAAAACATATACTTTATTCATTTAGCACGTTTTAACTGATTGCTTGATATACGCCACATGAACAATAATACGATACCAAGTAAAAGTAACTTCATATTTAATGCATGCACAGTTGTTCAGTGACATGGTTTACTGCTTTAAAACAAATTTCTTAAATGAAACATAGTTTGATATTTATTTTTGTGAACTCCCTCTGCAGTTTGAAACATTCTGTTGCTCTAATAAAAGTCACTTCACTAACAAATTTCTTTTACTTTAAAAGTTTTAGGAATTAATTTATAGTGCAAATCAACCAATATGCAAAGGTAAAAGGGGTTTGCCACAGAGGCTTTCCGCAATCAAGGACATCAGGAGCTGAAACATCCCGTTGAAGACCCCTCGGGCGCGGGCTCAGGGCTCCTGTGCTCCAGATTTCCCGCTCCTTCGATGGGTTGTGGTACACGCCCACGGGATGCTTTGGAAGGCAGGCCCTGGTGATTAAATGGAGTCACCTCAGAGGCTCAGAGCAGGTGATGAGTGAGCGGGTATGCCTGCTGGATTCCGACTCACGGTCTGGGGTTGCAGGGAAGCAAGGGTTCCCCTGAGGACCGAACAGCAGAGCCCAATGCGCTTGCGGAGAGAGCAAACAAGGAGCAGACAGCTGCTTTGGGGCGCTATGGCCCTGACGACCGCGAGAAGAGTGCATCTTGCATCAAGCAGGTAAAAGCTTCTAGAAGCCGTGGACTTCTCTTTTCCATTTCGTGACACTCTTGTTCTCAGCTGAGAACATACATGAACACCCAGCACTCTCAATAACTAACCAGATGACTTTGATGAAACAGTGTTCTTGTTTTGTTCCTGCCTTCCCCTCTAACCTTTCAGTGTTTTAAATCATCACCATGTGTTCGGTTATTCTTGTGGCTCTCTGGGCCTGAACCCAAACCCTGAGCATGCTGAACAGGTGCTTTGTCACTGCTCTCCATCCCAGGCTCAGCAGCTTTCAATTGTTAAGAGCCCACTGTCCCTTGGAAGAACTATTCCTATGTGCACCGAGGGGTGCACCTTGTGAACTCAATGGCTTGTGCTGATCCACCAGCAATGTCGTGGGGGAAGAACTGCCTTTCTGTGCCAATGCCCACTGTACACTCAGGGCTGCATCACGTGGGGGCACAGGGCTGGGTCATGTATCCTCTCTGTATAGAGAAGCCTGGGTCAGCTGAGTGGCAGCCTTCTCCACATCACACGGGACAGATGAGCTGGCAACGCAAGGAACCCAGAGCTCTCTAGAGGTGTGGCTCTAGCAAGCCTTTGGGAGCACATGGAGTCACAGCCCCCTCCAACCATCCCTAGTCAATTAGCAGGAATCAGACTTTCCTCCTGGGGCTGTGAGGAGGAGCAGCCAAGCACGAGTGAGCACAGCACTTCCTCTTGGGGGCCACTCACCACTCTAATAACCCAATGGTGCAAGTCTTTGCCAAGTCCGACATGTACCATGAAGTTAAGGAAATTTCACATTCCCAGTTGTATCACATAGGAATAGTTCTTCCAAGGGACAGTGGGCTCTTAACAATTGAAAGCTGCTGAGCCTGGGATGGAGAGCAGTGACAAAGCACCTGTCCAGCATGCTCAGGGTTTGGGTTCAGGCCCAGAGAGCCACAAGAATAACCGAACACATGGTGATGATTTAAAACACTGAAAGGTTAGAGGGGAAGGCAGGAACAAAATAAGAACACTGTTTCATCAAAGTCATCTGGTTAGTTATCGAGAGTGCTGTGACTTGTTTTCACAATAAAAAAGCATAATTTAATAAAAAAAAAAAAACAGGAGCCAATATTTCACAAGAGTTAACAAAACAGCTATTTGGGCACCATGACACTGGCCCTTTACCAGGAGGTCTGCTGTCACTGCCTGGCAGGTCGAGCTGATCTAGCGTTTTTCTCTAACATAAAAGCATATTCTGAACACTTATATCCCCAGCACTACAGACAAACAGCTTTCGATACAGGGCGTATTTCCTCCCTTTGGCATGTCTTGTTTTGGGCCCCAGTGCCCTGGAAGGCTCTTCGACGACTTCCACCCTCCAAATGAAGGTTTCCCCCATAATCCACATCACACTCCCTGGTAAGTTCTGCAGAGCTGTTTTTATAGTGGATACTTTCCTTTGCTCTATTTTTTTAAATAAATTATCTTGAGGCTTTGACTTTACATACTGTGAGGAGTCAAGATTTTTTTCTGAGCATTAAAACAGGAAAAAAGAAACCCCAACTTTGAGCTGCCAGGTTTACATCTACAGTATTCTGCTTTAATCCTGTCTGCCTGGCTTCTGATTACTTCCAGCTCAGAAGAAGGAAAGCAATTTTCAGCTGTGTGCTCAGCTCCAGTCGTTTGCCTCCCTTGTGGACCTCTCAGGTCCTGCTATGTGCCCATCATGGAAAGTGTCCCTACCGCCCTCTGCCTCTCTTGGAGGACTGCATCCCTGGAGATTCTCATTGCTTTCCATTTCAATCACTGTGTTAAGCCCAAAGCTCTGAAAATGTTTTTGTTTCCTCTATTTTCCAAATTATTTTCCTATGATGAAAGTGGAACAGAGAAGAATTCAAGTTTCTTGCAATTTAATTTCTGTCACACTAGTGTGTTTATTTGTCTAATCAAAACCAACAGAGAATTCTGAAGTCGGAGCTGCTGACCCGTTTTCAACAGCGAAGTGGAACTAAAATAGCCTTGAGCAAAATACTTGTGACAGATTCCATACATTACACATAGGAGGAAAGGAACAGAAGCGTCACAGGCAAGTGTAAGCAGATGACCCAAGCCTCAGTGGGATGAAGATGGGATGGGAGGCCTGAGACGATGAGGAGGAGGAGGTGAAAGAGGAGGAAGGAGAGGGGAAAAGGGAGGGGAGCGAAAGGGAGAGGTGGCTGCCCTGTTCGGCGCTCATGCTTTCTTGCATTTTCTGAATCCCGAGCATCCCCATCAGTCCAGCTGGACCCCCACTGGGGCGTGAATGTGCGGTCCTTTCTGTTCCCTATGGTCAGGATGATTTTCCATAGAAATTGGGGAAAATAGAACATTAGTGTGCAGTACTGGTGAAGAGACACAAGGATCTCGGGGAGAGTCTCAGGTGAGCCTTGGGACTGAGGAAACACCCTTGCATCGCCCTCACGTAGAAGGGTGTGATCTAAGGCAGACTGGTCCCAGCTCCAGCCTGATCAAGAGCCAGCTGAGGGACAGATGGACTGCAGCCTGACGTCCTGTCGCACTGTCCACAGCCACGCTGCCTAACATACCTGACCCCAGAAATACTCGAGATTCATTTTATTTATTTATTTATTTATTTATTTATTTATTTATTTATGCGGAACTGGGGATTGAACTCAGAACCTTGTGCTTGCCAGGGAAGTACTTATTCTACTGAGCTATCTCCCCAGCTCCTCTTGTACCCATTTTAAAGAAGAAACTACATCATTATTTTTAGGGTGAGCATGCTGCAGAAGAGCTTTCCAGTCCTTACAGATTCTAATCAAAACTCTTCAGTACTGGAGCTGCCACCGCCAAGTCTGGATTTGAGAAGTGCGTGCCCTGCCACCCGTCCCATGTGCATTCCTGGTTCCTTTAGGTTCAAGTCCCAGATGGCCAGTCTCAAGGATCAGCTGACTGTGAACCTCCTTTAAGGAGGAACAAGTGCCTCAGAATAAGATTCAGGTTGTGGGGATTGGTGCTGTTGGCTGGCATGGCCTATGTCATTAGGATCTTAAGGAAGGGCTTGGCACATGGACTTGCTCTTGACGTCATGGAAGACAAATGGAAGGAAGAGATGGTGGATCTCGAGCACGGCAGCCTTTTCCTTAGGACACCAACAATTGTCTCTGGCAAAGACTACAATGTAAGCGCAGACTCCAAGCTGGTTCTTAACACCGCTGGGGCACGTTAGCAAGACGGAGAGAGCCCTCTTAATTCCGTGCAGCATAATGTGAGCATCTTCATCATTCCTAATGTTGTGAAGTACAGTCCCAACTGCAAGCCGCTTGTTGTATCCATCCCAGTGGGTATCTTGACCTATGTGGCTTGGAAGAATAGTGGCTTTCCCAAGAACCGTGTCATCAGCAGTGGCTGCAGCCTGGATTCAGCCCAGTTCCACTGCCTGATGGTGGAAAGGCTGGGCGAGCACCCACTGAGCTGCCACAGCTGGATCCTCACAGAGCATAGAGACTACAGTGTTCCTGTGTAGAGTGGCATGAACGCTGCTGGTGTGGCCCCGAAGAATCTGCACCCTGAGTTAGGAACTGATGAGGAAAAGAGCATTCACAAACAGGTGGTTGACAGTGCTTATGAGGTGATCAAACTAAAAGGCTGTGCATCCTGGGCCACTGGGCTGTCGGTGGCAGATTTGGCAGAAAGTATAAGGAAGAACCTTTGGAGGGTACTTCCAATTTCTACCATGATTAAGTGGCTCTATGGGATCAATGATGAAGTCTTCCTTAGCATCCCTTGTGTCAGGGAGCTCTGATGCTGTAGAGATGACTCTGACTCCTGAGGAAGAGGCACGTTTGAAGAAGACTGCGGATACTCTGTGGTTGGTCCAGAAGAAGCTGCAGTTTTAAAGCCTTCCAGTGACCATGTCACTGTCCAGGCTGTAGGAGGGTTTCCTTGGAGTTGGTCCAGTTGTCCTTTTTATCTGACATGCATTATTAAGATGGCTTTGGGAAACATCAGTTTCTGAAAGTTAGAAGCAGAAACAATTCCCCAAACCCCACAGCTTTCCTGATGCTGGATGGTGCTGCACTAACTCCTGGTTAGTATGAGGCAGCCCCGCATCTGAGACACCTCGCTGCGCAGGCTCCAGTCACTCTTCAGACAGATGTGTGTTACTCTGTTACACAGCTTCCCCCAACAAGCTCTGTCTGACCTTTCCCCAGTCGGTCACAGCCTGGGATCCAGCACACAAATCCAATGCTGCATATCTTGTGCATAACCATTTCAAAGGATTTTATTTTATGACATATATATGCATATGTATAAATATAAATATATATACATATATATATATACAAATATGTCATGTACTTGCTATACAATGTAAAAAGATCTATCTGTGAACAGTGCAATCCAGTGTCAACCAACTATAATATCAAATAAACCTTGAACATGGCCATTATTAATATAAAAAAAAAAAAACCTCTGCACCTCTTAAGTACCTCTCTGCTCTGCTGCTCCCCCTGCTGGTGATCACCATTCTACCCCTGACACTTTGATTTTAAAGGTTTTGGATGCTGCATAAAAGGGAAACAATGCAAGCCTTGCTTTTCTGTGCCTGCCTTAATTTGCCTACTGTAATGTTTTCCAGGTTCGTGCATGTTACAAATTACTGATGACCTCTTTAACTCTGAGTAGTATGCCACTGCCTATGCAAGTGATCAAATGTACAGTGAATGCTTAAATTAAAAAAAAAAATTCATAGGAGCCAGTGAGATAGCTGAACAGACTAAAGTCTGCTTAGGCAAGCTTAGGCAAGCACAGGGACTGCAGCTGACTCCCTGGCACCACAAGCCACTCCAGCCCCATGCCCAGGGCAGGCTGAGCTAGCCAGAGTCTGGGCATAGTGGTACAAACCTATAATCTCAGACCTGGGGAGGCTGAAAGCAGGAGGGTCACCACGCATTCAAGCTGTTTTTGAGACCCTGCAAAATATATCACATGCATATATATATATATATATATATATATGCATACATATTTACTATATATTATTTCACTATATATATTTCACTACATATAATTTCACTATATATATTTCACTATATATATTTCACTATATATATATCACTATATATATATATATACATATATATCTCACTATATATATATGTATTTCACTATACATATATAGTTCACTATATATATATTTCACTATATGTATTTCAAAATATATATTGTATATATAATTTTCACAGAAAACACACACTGTCCTAACCCATCTAAAGTGCTCTCCCTAGGTTCAAACACTCACCCTATCGCCCTTCTGCTCTCTGAGGTCCCTCTGGAAGGAAGGGGCCTCTTTCCTAGCATCGTTAGGGGCAAGATAAGTATAAAACAGCGAATGTTGGTGCTAAGTGGCACCAGAGGAAGGGCAGGATCATAATGCCTGTGGGGCTCTTGTCAGCTTTAAATGTGGGTCAGGCAGCGAGTGATTGGCCTGACACACCCCAGACCAACCAGCCCAGCAACTCCCCAGAGCCCCTGCCCCCAAGCCCACCACGGGAGCGAGAATTTCTGTGACTCTCCCAGCACCCAATCCACACTCTCCCAGCCTGGTGAGTGTGTGGGAGAGCTTCTGTGCTCTCCAGTGCTCCCTGGACCAGGGACCCAACAGAAGGGAGCCACAGGCTCGCAGTTGTACCAGAAGAGCTGCAGCAAAAAAGGAACTGAACACAACAGCTAGATCCAGGCCAGGCATAACTGGGTAATCTCAAACTAAATAGACTGGCACCCAAATCTCATTACGTGCTAAGATCGTAACTGCACCAAAGCCCTACACCAAAGGTCAGAGGTCAGTGTTATACAAAATATACAAAATGACAAAGACAAGGAGCAAAATTCAATCTCAGGCTTCAAGTCCACCAGTAAGTGCAGAGGACACTAGCTCAGCTGAAATGAATGAATTAACAGAGGTTGAAGGAAAAAAAAAAAAAAAAACATGAGAAAGGTATAGAAGAACTCAGACCCAAATTAACACCCGAAATTAAAAAAGAAATTTTTGAATACATAGCATCTGAAGTAATGAATCAAATCCAGAAACATCTGGGGAACACCAAATGCCCCCCCCACAACAAATGAAGAGAACACTACTCCAGCTGAAAAGTATGAATTAAGAGCATTGCAAACAAAGAAACAACAGTAGAAAGGTAAACAAAAGACAAAGCAGAAATAATTTCTGAAATAAAAAAGAATTCTTTGAAATCATACCATCTGAAGTAGAGAATCAATTCCATAAATATATAGAGGAAACCCACTTTGGAAAAAACTCTACAGTAAAAGAATTAATAGCTACCTCTAAAGAAGATATTGATAAAAAAAATAGAGGTGATAAGAAATATGATGGATTCCTAGAATTACAAATGCAGAAAAGGAATAGATCACATGAAGCAGAGTAAAAGAGATACAGAAGAACTCAAAATCTCAATCACGAGTCTATAAAACCATCTGAGTGAAACTGAAGACAGAGTTTCAGATCTTGAGGGTGCTGGCACAGCTAGTGAAAAAGTGAGAAAGAATCTGTTAAAAACAACTACGATGCAGGAAAAAATAATCCATCACTTGCAAGATGACACCAAGATGAACAATGTGAGATTAATTGGCATCAATGAGAATGAAGGAATCAACACAAATGATATAAAAAAATATGGGCAGAAGTACTCGCAGAAAACTTCTCAAATATGAAGAAACATTCCAACATTCAGATAACTGAAGCATATAGAACACCAAATAACTTCAACCCAAACAAAAACACACCTAACCATATGATAGTCAAGATGCTACAAATCCAACACAAGAATAATATACTGAAAGCTTCTAGAGAAAAGAAGCAGATCACATTCAAAGGAAAATGCATCATAATTACAGCTGACTTCTCTACACAAACCACGAAGGCAAGGAGAGCATGGAGCAGAGTTCTTCAAGTCCTTTGTGAAAACAAATTCCAGCCCAGACTACTGTACCCTGAAAAACTCTCAAGTTTGATGGAGAAGCAAAATACTTCCATGACAAAGAACAGCTAAAGAATTTCATGATGAAAAAGCCATCCCTTCAGAGGCTGCTGAAAGATGTTCTAGAGAGAGACCACAATGACCAGAACTAAACGAATGAGAATGGAAGGAACGCACTAAACAGGACAAACAAGGAAACAAAGGATAAAAAGGAGTAAACAACAGCAGGTGAATATCATGACAATCATAAGTCAAGCCATTTCAATTATAACCATCAATGTAAATTGACTCAATTCACCAATTAAGAGAAATCGACTGGCACAGTGTATTAGCAAACAAAATCCAACAATGTGCTGTATAAAAGAAACACACTTAACTCAAAAGGACATTCATAGGCATAAAGCCAAAGAAAGGAAAGCAATACTACATGCTGTAGCACCTCAGAAAAAAAGCAGGAGTAGCAATTCTGTTCTCAGTCTCAACTACAAACCAAGAATGATCAAACGACACAAAGGCCACTATATATTGGTTAGGGGAAAAATTCAAGAGGCAGAGGTAACACTGACAAATATCTATGCACCAAACAAAGGAGAATCCAGCTATGTAAGACAAATCTTAATGGACATGAAAAACCTAATATCTAAGACGACAGTCTTAACAGGAGACCTTAACACTCCCTTATCTCAAAAAGATAGGTCAACCAGACAAAAAATTAGCAAAGAAGTAGAACTGACACAGAGCTTGGAAAAAATAGACTTGAAGGATATATAAAGAATGTTCCACCCAACCACAGGTGAATACACATTTTTTTAAGCTGCACATGGTTTATTTTCTAAAATGAACCACATACTAGTCCATAGGTCATGCTTAAGTGTATGCAAGATAACAGATATTATCCCATACATATTATTCAACCACAGTGCACAGAAATTGGAAATAAATGACAAAAGAAACCAGAAAAAGCTACTCAATTCATTTTAATTAAACAACACCCTACTCAGCAATTAGTGGGTCACAGATGAAATCAAATAAGAAATTCTACAATATCTATAATTCAATGAAAATTCAATCACAAATTACCGGAATTTATGGGATGCAATGAAAGCAGTTCTTAGAGGGAAAAATCATAGCTATGAACCCACACATTAGGAAAACAGAACGGGAACAAATAAACACCCTAATGTTGTACCTCCGACATCTAGAAAAGGAAGAGCAAACTAAACTCAGAGCCCAAAGATGGGAAGAAATCATAAAGATTAGAGTAGAAATTAATTCAATTGAGATGAAGAAAACAGTTCAAAGAATCAACAATCAAAAAGCTGGTTCTTTGAAAGACTCAATCAAGTTGATCAGCCCCTACCTAACCTCATCAAAAAGAGGAAAGAAAAAATTCAAATACAAGCAATAAGGAATGAAAAGGGTGGAATCACCACAGACCCAGTGAAAATTCAGAAGATTATCAATAGCTACTTTGAGAATCTTTACACTCACAGAATAGAAGACACAGAAGAAATGTAGATTCCTCAAATTACCAAAACTGAATCAACAAAATGTAACCACATTCAATAGACCAATGACAGCCAATGAAATACGAGATGTAACAAAAAAAAAAACCTACTGACAAAGAAAAGTGCAGGCCCTAATGGATTTAAAGCTGAATTCTACAAGAAATTTATGGAAGAAATATTCCGTATACTTCTGAAACTCTTCAAGGAAATTAAAAAGAAGCAATCCTCCCAAAATCATTCCTGAAGGCAAGCATTATACTGATACAAAAACCAGAGAAAGACACAACTAAAAAAGAGAACTAAAGGCCAATATCCCTCATAAACATAGATGCAAAAATGCTCAGTAAAATCCTAGGAAACAGAATACAGCAAATCATCAAGATCATACACTATGACCAGATAGGATCCATCCCAGGGATGCAAGGATGGTTCAATATTTGAAAATCTATAAATGTAATACACGATATTAATAGACTGAAATCTATTTGAAATCAAATTTCAAATCACATAATCATCTCAATTCATGGAGAAAAATCCTCTGACCAAGTTCAACACTCATTCATTTTCAAAACCCTGCAGAAAATTGGAATAGATGGCCTCTATCTCAAATTGATAAAAGCCATATATGACAACCCAATGGCTAATATAATTCTAAACAGGGAAAAACTGAAATCTTTTACTCTTAGATCAGGTACAAGACAAGGATGTCCTCTATCACCGCTCCTATTCAATATAGTTTTGGAATAATTAGCAACAGCCATTAGAATAGAGGGAGAAACAAAGAGAATAAGAATAGGTAAAGAAGTGAAATTATCACTATTTGCAGATGCCATGACACTTTACTTGGAAGACCCCAAAAATTCCACCAAGAAACTACTAGAACTGAGAGGGAAATTCAGTAACATAGCAGGATACAAAATCAGTACTCAAAAGTCAATAGCATTCCTCTACACAGATAACAAGCACACTGAAAGGGAAACAATAGAAAAAATACCTTTTACAATTGCACCACGGAAAATGAAATACCTTGGGATTCACTTAACCAAGGAAGTCAAAGATCTTTTCAGGGAAAATTACAAAATCCTAAGAAAAGAGATTACAGAGGATTTCAGAAAGTGGAAAGATATTCCCTGCTCCTGGATAAGAAGAACCAACATCGTGAAGATGGCCATACTCCCAAAATTGCTGTACCAATTTATTGAAATCCCCATCAAACTGCCTCTAATATACCTCCCAGACAAAAATAAATCATTCCTAAAATTTATTTTGAACCACAAACGACCTAAAATAGCAAAGGCAATCTTGGCCAATAAAGACAAGGCAGGAGGCATCACAATTCCTGACTTGATATTATACTACAAAGGCACTGTGATGAAATCAGCATGGTATTGGCAACAAAATAGACCTGAGGATCAATGGAATAGATTAGAAGGTGCAGAAGCATCTATGAACACACTCAGCCATCTGATCTTCGACAAAGGGGCCAATCATACTTACTGGAAGAAACATAGCCTCTTTAACAAATGGTGCTGGAAAATTTGGCTTTCTACATGCTGAAAACTAAAACTCCACCCAGCCCTATCATCATGCACTAAATTAAACTCAAAATGGATTAAAGATCTAAACACTAAAACAGAAACACTCACTCTCCCGGAAGAGAAAGTAGGAGGAACTCTTGAAGACATAGGCGTAGGTAAAGAGTTCATGAATAAACATATATTTGCATGGGAAACATTTGAAAGAATCAACAACTGGGATCAACTCTTCTTAAGGAGCTTCTGCACTCCAAAAGAAATTGTCAACAGAGTGAAAAGACAACCCACAAATTTTGAAAAAATACTAACTAATAAGCAATCAGACAGAAGTCTACTGTCTAGAATATATGAAGAACTAAGATATAACCGGGCTCTCAAATTTAAAGGTCCAATTCAGAAATGGGCATCTGAGATGAATACACACTTCTCAGAGGAAGAAATTAAGGAAGCAAATAAATATATGAAAAAATGCTCCACATCCCTAGCCATCCATGAAATGCAAATAAAAACAACACTGAGATACCATCTCACTCCAGAAAGAATGGCTATCATAAGGAAATCAACCAACAACAGATGTTGGAGAGGTTGTGGGGAAAAGCGAACTCTTCTCCACTGCTGGTAGGAATGTAGACTGGTACAACCATTGTGGAGGTCAGTGTGGAGATTCATCAAAAGAGTAGGACTAGAAATCTCATTCAAGCCAGCTATCCCCCTACTGGGAATTTTCCCAGAGGAACTGAAAATATTGTATCATAGTGATATATGTGTACCTATGTTTATAGCAGCACAATGTGTGATAGCAAGATCTTGGAAACAACCAAGATGTCCATCACATGAGGAATGGTTGAAAAAGATATGGTATTTCTATATAATGGAGTACTACTCAGCTGTTAAGAATGATAAGTTTGAAGCATTTATATTGAAGTGGATGCCACTTGAACATATACTCATAAGTGAAATAAACCAGACACACATGTGTAAATATTGTATAGTCTCCTAGTTGTTGTACAACTACAACAACTAAGAACAACTGAGTCAGATAAGGCAAAGTGAATGGTATATGCTGTAGGATACTAATCAGCTTCTCTTCTGGATGGTTAGCAACCTAAGTTCACAGATCAAAATTGGAGAAATAGAAGAGCCGCAAGGCCAGCCACCATTTTGGCCCTAGCCTTTCAAGGTCAGTGAAAACTCAGGACATAGGAGAACCTGTACTGTAACATCATGGAACTCAGTTGTGCCCCAAATTTTCTGATCAAGGAGATTATGGAGCCACAGAGGAATGCATTGGTGATCTATAATATGCCTAAGGAGAGTCACCTGGAGAGAAAACTTTCTCTCAGGCTCTCACAGAGAGCAAACTGGTCAAGCAATGGCCATGACTCATCCACATGGCTGACACTGACAAAGGATCTACAGAGTGAGGTACAGGGTTATAAGATAAACCCTGAGGGGACTTGACTGACCTCATCAGATACAAAAGCTACATTTTTTTGTTATATAGATCTTGCTTTATCTCGGTATTAACCATCCAGCAGAAAAGTATAAAAATGAGATATATAAAATAAGGCCATAATAGTAAGCTGAGCTGTAAATGGCTCTAGTCAACAACTTCTTCAGATAACTCACTATTATTGTGGACTGCTGGACTGAGTTTGACTGTTTCGCTGAGTTCAGGCACCTATAATAATTAAGTGACAGTGGAATGCCCATCTTTGACAGGACTAAACAAAAAAAAAGGGGGGGATAAAAAGGAAAAAACATTCTGTGTTTGTATAAATAGTTCAGTTCAGATAAATATGCAGTACTTTCACATAATTCTATGAGAAGAAAGATTTGCACTATTAGTGTTTGAACAGTATGCTTCTTGTACTATGGATAACCACTAAGAAAATAACAAGGTAGAAAGTATTAATTATTGAAACTGTACTATAATTCAGCTTTAAAAAATAAGTATACAGCTACATTGTCCTTAATTGATTAGGAACATCTGTTCTAATAGTGTATGTAAATAAAATAACATGTATGCACCTTGTATGGCAAAAAAACAAACACTACAAAAACAATATGCAATGTAGTAATTATTGAATCTGTCCTGCTAATTTGATTTGAAACTGTCTCATTGCTATTTGTTCTTCAATAAAATAGAATAAAATTTAAAAAAATAATCTAGCAGTTAATTGGTAGGATTCTCACCCCAACTAACTATATATGCTGATAACTGTAAACCATGCAACTACTCTGAATTTGACAAGTGTAATAGAAGGCTCACACTTAGAATGCCTGTCCCTGTGGTCTTCTAAATGCATACCTCTTGTCATGACATACCAAGTAGTACTATACTTTCTCTCAAATGAAAGTTTTTTAAGGGTAATAAATGAAAAATAAGACACACACACACAGAAAAAAAATCACAGGACAGTCCTGCTACAATGGTGTACATGGATAGATTTCTAAATTTCTGTGTAAATATATGTATGTGTTCATTCCAAAAAAAAATATCTTAAAAGCAGCTCCTACTGGGATGAGAAAGGAACGTTGTATACAAAAGAACAAAAATGATTACTAAAGTAGATTTTTCATTAAGAATGTGCTAAGAAGAAAAAATACCCATCTAGAAATCTAGTCCCTGCAAAAATATATTTTTGAGGCCGGGGAGATGGTTCAGTGGAATAAGTGCTTCCCCAGCAAGTGCAAAGGCCAAGGGCCTGAGTTCAATCCTCAGTTCTGGGGAAAAAAAATTAGATAGATAGATAGATAGATAGATAGATAGATAGATAGATAGATAGATAGATAGATAGATAGATAGAGAGATATACTTTTAAATAATGAAGTTTAAAATAGCCTTTGAATGTGGTTTCATTGCCTCCTATATAGTAAATGTTCACTTGAGCTTTCTAAGCCAGTTAAACATGCTTGTCATAAAATTCTCAGGCCCACTTGATCATCCAGCAGGCCTTCATATGTGAGATCTCAAAGAGGTGGGAATACGCCCGTCATGTGGATTTTACTGCAGCAAGTCCACCATGGGCTGAAGTGTGAGACTTTGTATGTGAATCCTACATGGGCTCTTGAGTACCAGGACAACATGTAGGAAGATCTTGAACAGGCAAGTTCATATTCAAAGTGCTGTGCCCCTGCACTGAAGATAGCGATGTGTAATAGAATGTCATGCTTGGAGTACCTGTCATTCTGGTCTGCTAAATACATACTTCTCGTCATGACAACCATACTGCCTCACAAGTAATTTTTTTTGTATTTTTTTGGGTAATAAATGAAAAAAACACACAAGAAAAATAAATGTTACAGGACTGTTGAAAAAAAAAGTGCTGTATCCGTATGTTCTACGCATGTTATGCACACTAGAAGTCAAATACAAATACTTCAGCCCATGGTCGACTTGCTGCAGTAAAATCCATTTTAAGACATTTATCTTCCTATGAGGAAGAAGTAAAAGTTATAAGAAACTTATTAAAGAAAGAGTCAAGTCACTGTAAAAAAAAAAAAAGTAAAATTATAGCATAGCATTGTAACTAAAAGATATCTTTATAATCCCAATTATTAGAAACATGAGCAACAAGTAGTTTTGAAGTAAGGAAACAGATTCTACATATTCCCATAATTAAAGCAAAAATATCTATTAATAGAGTTAACACGCACCTCATTACGATCCTTAGCCTGTTGCCTTTAAGAAAAATGTCAAAATAAATGTTACAGTTTATTCACTTTGGCAAGGTGGATGATAACATATAAAATTTAAAAAGTGAAAAAAGTTGACAGTTTGCAGCAAAATTAATATAAATCACTAACTAAGCGTATTTTGACTTTGTATGTTATAGTCACAATTTCAGGTAAATTTATGAATTGGAAAACCTCTCTTTTCTCAACTATTAAACATTCATTAAAATGCATCAGCAAGTAAATAGAAAATAGCTTGACTCTTTCAGGTTTTCCATTAGGAAAGTCGCTTCATTAGTTCAGCAAATAGCCTTCCAGTTTAAACAATGGCCCGGTGAGTTCTCGATGAGGACCTCTCCAGGGAGCACTTCCTTCCAAATGACTGAGTTCAGAGCTCATCTGAAAATTAATGTGGCTGTGAACCGTTAGCACAGCTCAGGGCGTGGGGCAGCGCCACCCCACACACTGCACCCCAGCACCTTCCGCTCAAAGCCAACAGTCTCTGGGGAGAGAGCAGGCACTTCCCAGTCCATGAACATGTAGACGCCTCTGTTCTCATTCACCACACGTTTAGTCTCTTTGAATAACTGGCATTTTGCAGTGACAGGCTGACCATGAAATGACATCTTTTAAAATAAACATTACTCCATTCAGAGTACAATATTCAGTTCAAAACTCTGCAGACTTTCTTTAGGTCAATAAGTCACTATTAGTTAATACACTCATGTCTTTAAAAGTATGAAGATTAAAACATATTGACACCATAAAGTGGCAGAGTTTAGAGTGCAAGAAATACATAAGTATCAATTTCAAAATTAATAAGATTATTATGCATTGCAAGAATACACTAATAAGGGGCTGGGGAGGTAGCACAAGGGCCTGAGTTCAATCCCCAGTTCCACCAAGAAAAAAAAGGAATCTCTAATAAAATTAATTTTTAGAAAGGATAGCTTATGCATTTTTTTTCTTATATTAGTATTAAAGGTTGTGAATTTCAAGGAAAGAAGTTCTGAGGGGCTGGCCAAATAACTCAGTAGATAAAGAGCCTGCAAGCAGGTATAGGGACTGGGGGTTCAATCCTTAGGCCTAGTGCACCAGCCCTGCCCCCAGGGCACTCTGAGACAGCAATTGAGACTGGGTATGGTGGCAAGGGCCTGTAATCCTAGATCTTGGGAGCTATAAACAGGTGGGTCACTATGACTCTGATCTAGTTGTGAGACCCTGAACACCCTATAGATCCTTCTCTAAAATACAAAAAAAGGAAAGAAATTCTGTTATGAAATAGTTAATGATAATCATTCTAATGGAATCATATTACTAGATTCAAGTAGATTTTCATCAATGTTTCTTTTGCTTTTAGACTTTCATCAGTTCTGGCAGATACCAGAGAAAATAAGCAAAAAATGACGCTAAAATTCTAGGCTTAGAACAGTTGCTGTTGTGCAAAAACAGGAGAATTTTCTTCATATAACCACTGGTTGTCAGAACTTTCCACTTTGAAGTCCAGGATTCTGATTGAGTAACTGCTTGACTTTACTTTGATCCACTTCCCTGCAGTCAATTCCTGTTGGCTTCAAGGAGCAAGGGGCAGGGGTCCCCCCTGCAGCCTTGCTCTGTGGGGGAACCTGCGAAATAAAGTCGCAGTTTCCAAGGGGCCAGTGCATGCTTCCTTTCACAAGAGTCTCTGGAAATAACTGAGCATTATAAGACAAGACAGGAAAGCCCAGTGAGGTCACACATAAACGTGGAGCTGCTGCCTACAGATGTGGACAGGAGAGCTCACCCTGCCTGAGTGGAGCAGATGACAGTGCCCCTGTCACCAAGAGGAAGTATCTAAATACAACAGTGCTCACCTTCTCACTGTGGGTCCGTTCCTGTTCACAGACTGAGAAGCTTGCTTGAGCTGAAATGAGCCTCAAGGTCTGAGAATGCAAGTAAGATTCAGTGATTAGAGCTGGACAGCTAGCTTGGTGGACTAAGTGCGTACCTGGCAAGCGCAAGGACCCGAGTTTGATCCCCCAGAACCACATGCAGGCCCCAGAACCCTGAGCGTGCAGTGCTGGCCACCAAAGCCAGGTGTGTTGGCATACACTTGTTATTCCAGCACTAGGAAGGCTGAGACAGGAGGATCGCTACAAGTCTGAGTTGCATAGCGAAACCCTGTACCAAATACATAAAAAAAAAATTTAAAAATAAATGAGATTCAGTGACTGAATATGGGGCAAAGGTGGGAGGCAAGAGCCCTGGTGTCTGCCTCGGAAAACTGAGAAGCACATGGAGAAAGTTCTTCTCAAAGTCAACGAGGGATGCATCTGTGGCACTCTGCCCACGACCTCGTCCAGGCGCGGCGTGGGCGCCCTGCGGCCCTCCTGTCGTCCAGAGGAGCGCTGTGTGAGGAGCGCGGGCCCGGGCTCCCGGGACGTCTGAGCTCAGGTTTCTGGTGCCTCCTCAGCAGACCCCTGCCTTCCAGCCTGGCTCGGTCCTGTGGGCCACCAGGCACATGGCCTGTGGCCCTGCGCGCAGAGCAAGAGCGCTTCTTTGGCCCTGATTGCGAAGGCCAGGGCGGAGGGTGGGCGCGGGAGCAGGTCCGTGTGTGTCCGTGCGCCCGTGATCCTGACTAGGAGACTGGATGCGGTGCACCCTGCGCACCAGCTGCGCGGAGACGAGCATGCAAGCTCTCCTCTGGCTCAATGCTCTAAATTCTCACAAATTAATGAGTAACTTTCTATCTTGACTTCAATAATTTGTGCCAGCAGCCTCTCTTCCCTTTTTCCTACCAGGGCAAGAACAAAACCCACAGAGCTTTGCGGCTGTCCTTAGCCGTGCCCTGCTCCCCACGAGGGCAGCAGCCTCCACAGGGACTGGGAGCCACCTGCCAGGGTGGGCGAGCGCTGCAGGGCAAGCGGCTTGCACCGCGCTCCTCGGTGGCCGTGCGACACCCACGGGCCATCTCAGGCAAGGGAGGGCTGCTCAGGGCAAACAGGGATGGGCGTGGGCAGGCCGGAGGGCTCCAGGTCCTGGGGTCAGGCGTCCAGCCGCGGCCTCCCCACTCCTCCGCAGAGAAGATCTCAGCACCACTGAGAGCGAGGAGCGCGCAGCCCAGAAGCGCTCCTACGCCGGCCCTGTTGCTGCCTCGGCATCTGTCCTGTGGACAGCAATTCCCTAGCTCTGTATCTTACTGTAAAATGGCAAGCAGAGGTGGCAGTCACCAAAGTCATTACCAGCGACACTAAATGGCAAGCAGGAAGGAACATTCTTTTCTTTAAAGAGAAAAAAAAAAAAAATGGAAGGATAAAAGAAGAACATTAGAAACTCTACAGACTTTCACTAAACAAAATAATAGGAATTCAACAGTGGTAGTCACGTGGCATAATGTTATTTTCAAATTACTTGTTTAGGCTACCAGACACAAGCAAACAAAATTGGTGGGAAGAAAGTAAATATAAGAAATTAAAAATGAGAAAAAAAAAAAAAGATATAAGCATTAACTGCTTGTCTACTGGAGGGAAGGAGCATTTGTCTCACTAGAACTGGGACACCACAGCGCCCTGGAGTCGCAGAGACGGAATGTGCGCCGTCTCAGATGGCTCTGGTCCGCTTGGAGCATGGGGAGGCTCAGCGAGTGGCCAGTGCCCCCGGCGGGGCGGCTCTGCAGTCCAGTCAGTCCCCTCGAATCAGGGCCCACGTGACCTTGAAAGTGATGGGCTGAACTTCTTTAGAGCACTCCCACTGGAGAGGACTTCCAGTCTTCATGCCAAACAGAAAATACTCATCCGAGTTTTAAAAGTCTGTTTTCTATAGCCGGGCATGGTGGCACATGCCTGTAATCCCAGCACTCAGGAGGCTGAGGCAGGAGGATTATTGTGAGTTCAAGACCAGCCTGAGCTACAAAGTGAGCTTAAGGCCAGTCTGAACTGCACAGTGAGACCCTGTCTCAAAAAACCAAACAAAAATAAATAAATAAATATTGCCACAAATACAATGTATTTATTTGGAGAGTTTTTTTCTGTATACAGATCTTGATGTCATGTTTAGTGAGAGAAATACCATACTTTGACATGATTTGTGGTACTGGGGATTGAACTCAGGAACTTGTAACATAACTTTTTTATACAAGTGAACATCTCTTTATTTTTTAATTTTTGTTTTATTGAAGTATAAATATCAATGACACAGTTTTAAAATACCTTGACAAGATGGATTTGATAAATGAATACATTGCAAACTGTTTTCATAATGTTTTGGTATCATAGAAGGTGCATACATGATATTATACTTACAGACAATTGTACTGTATGTATCTTATCAGTGAATTAAGAGAGTACAAAAAAATAAATAAATAAAAAATAAAAGTCTGTTTTCTGAAGAATGTGTCTGTCTGTGGCCAGCCAGTCTCGTTCTGCAAGAAAATGAAGTCAGCTTTCCGTCTTCCTTCAGCCTGACTTCCAGGAAGCTCAAAAATGGTTTAAGCTTAAATGTCCATAATCATACCAATTGGTGCGTCCATTAGGTTTTCTCTGCATTCTTAGCATATTTATTGATTTTAAATTGTTTTGTATCATCTGTGCCCCTTTTCTGATAAAATATAAAAAATTACATTGGACAGCACACAGGCTACATATTTAAATCACTTAGAATTATACAGCGTAATAATACACTTATTAAGGCGTGTAATGTGAAATAAGTTTCACATTTATTTCAATCCATTTATTTTGTACCCTTTGCAATAAACGAGTCAAGAAGATGTCTTTATAAGTAAAATCAGGCTACGTTTACACGATTTGCTCTACCACACAGCAAGATAATGAAAACCCTAACTTCTGCTTTTCTCTGCATTTACACATTGAGTAATAGCAGTAATACAATGAGTAATAAATAAAAATAAAGAAGGCTTGGTTTTAGAACAGAACATTATGTGACAGCAACAAAAACCCTGGCGGACTGCATGCTTCCCATTTTCTCAAGTCTTTAGAGCCTAGCAGAACCTTTTCAATGATAGTTTCAATGACTCAATGAAGTATTTTATTTCCTATTTAATTAATCCAACTAGAGTAGAATTCATAAATGCACTATATGTGTGTTGGATCTTTATGAGAAGAATAATTATTTTTCATAGCTTCCAGTTTTTAAAACATCTAAAACATATGCTTTCTAAAAAGCAATGGGCTTTAAAGTTTTATGAAGAATGGAGACTAATGCACTGCCCAACACATTGCCAACCTTTGAAAAAGAGCGATGCTGTGTCACAGGCCGCTCCAGAGTAATTCGTCCCTCAGGCAGACCAGACCTGGTGGCTCCTCTCCCTCACGAAGTAGCTCCTGGTTTCGGTAAGTTTATCTTCAAACTGCGAGACAGCTGCATATTGCTGATTCTAGAGCCACTTCTCAAAGTGAAGTTGACATTTCCCCTAGTGTTTTCTAATCCAAAGCCACTCACAGTTTCTACATCCATAGACTATGTTAGATGAAAGTTTTCATCATCTTCTTTAAAAGCATGCTTAAAGTTCCTTAAATATCATTAATATGTTTTTGTTAATCTAGCAAGATGTTTCATTAGTTTGCAAACAATCCAAAATGTTTGTTGGAGTTTTTAAAAAATCTGTTATACCAGATTGTCATTATCATTTTACACTTCTCTTTGTGAAAAATAATTTTCCATGGTGTTATTTACAAGTGTGGGACTGAATGGCCATTTGAGTGAGATTGTTCCAATTGTGTTAGAGAATTTAAGAGCATTGTACAAACTCTTTAATATATGCTTATATACTTTTTGGCTTGAAGTATTAGAATAAAGGTAGAATTATTAAAATACCATTTAATTATATAAAGAACTTTTAATCTCGAAGCAATATACTTTTATACTCTCATAACACTAACTTCATTACTAAGTTCTATATATTTTAGTTGGTGTAAGTGAATCAGATAATGAATAGGTGAAAGTAAATATATGAGATAATTTTATTTGGCATAAATACCATAATCAAGCTATATAAAGACAGGATGCAAACATCCAGGCTGCTAAAACTCAGCCTTTTGATTTCTGAGCAGTCATTCACTTTCCTAACTGTGGGCTGGCATTATTGGCAAGGGCGAGCCCTGGGCAACGCGAAGTGGCCCTGCCGGGCTCTGCCCTGTGTCCTCGCTGACTGCTGCCCCAGCTCATCCTACCTGCTGGACTCTGTCTGCATTGCGCTTGTCGGAAAAGCAGGCGCCTTCCTGAGGGAAGCATCCAAGCAACCAGCATGGGAGGCAGCTGAGCTCTGTGATGTTACAGCAACCCTGTGAGAACTGGCTTCATGGTTGGCGCACGCAAGCAAGGCACTTGTATTGTGACATGTCCCAAAGAGATACCATCCCCCAATTTGATATTTAGTGGTAAGGACTGCAGTAAATTTCAGACCGACTGCATGTACTGCAGCATGAGCTTGATTTGGGCACTCTATACATCTCTCTCTTCACAGAAACTGTTCACATAAAGCTCTAAATTCTAAAGCAAGTTTATTTGCATATGTACAAACTATAATTGATGTTTGTAAACTTTTAAAAATCAACAACTCAAGCTGCACCTTGGTTATTTCCTGAAGCCAAAGAGTATCTAATTTGTTTCTGTAACCTAACATAACACTAGGGCTCAGGGGATGCCCAGTATATGTTTGCTGAATGAATGAATAAAAGTATGAAAACCAAATCATTAAATGAAGTGGCACCACAGTCAGTGGGATAGAAAGGATATGTTGTTCTCAGCATCTTTCCAGAAACTATAACTTACGTACCACTGAAATGAACTTAGATGGGCTGGCCAAATTGCTCAGTGGATTAAAGAGCCTGCAAGAAGGCACAGCGGCCTGCCATGCTGCCCCCCCCCCAGGGTGCGCTGAGATGGCAATTGAGACTAGGCATGGTGGGCACACCTGTAATCCCAGCTCTTGGGAGGCTGTGAACAGGCGGATCACTATGAGTCCAATCTGGTAGCGAGACCCTGCACACCCTGAAGACCCTTCCCTAAAATACAGAAAAAAAAAAATGAAAAAAGAGAAAAGAAAAAATGAATTTAAACCTATTTGTGACAACCAACCCTGATAATACTCATTCTTTGTGTGGAAAGCAGCCTCTCAAGTTTCATGGCTTTGGCAAAGCCATCAGAGAATTTTGATATCATTAATCATCCCTGATTGAAACCAGTAAATATTTTGCCAATAATCTAAATTAAGTACAATACCCATAATGGTACAGAAATATTTTTAAAATTGTCTTTAAAGTGGTACGCATCTAAAAAACCTACAATGAGAATGAATAATAAATATTTATATACTTATAAAGAAGATATAGTAAGCCAAGGAGATAGCTCAGCTGTGTAAGTGTCTGCCTAGCAAGCATAAGGTCCTGAGTTTCAGCCCTAGTACCAGAAAAAGGAAGAGATATATTTTACAAATCTATAATAAACATGAATAATAAATACATATATTCAAAGTAAAATAATCCAGTGTAAAAAAAATTATATAAATTTATATGTAGTAAATCTTTATACATGGTATATATTCACAATGTAGGTCCAATAAAACTTATACATTGTATGCATTCATTTTGAACTTGGAGATGATGAATAAAATGCTTCCATTTTTCACCCACTTAAAAAAGCACACAATATAAAAATAGGAAACTAGAACCTACCTCTTCTCTTTTTTACAAACAAAGAGACAAAGCTTAAATGAGCAGAGACTCCTTAGGCTATGGAGTGAAACAACAGTTTTCAGCATAATCCCAGTTATTCTGAGTCTGAAGTCACATCTTCGTAATTAAAGTGTAACACTCATTAGCTCTGTAGGAGTGTTTGAAAACCATTATATGGAAGAATTGCGTGTAGTTAAGAAAGGCCCATATGGGAATAAAACCCACAGCCTCCACCCATCCTGCCTGATGACAGACTGGAGACAGAACTCCTGAGCCAAGCAAGGAAAATAATTGCATTCAAGAGATTCACTAATTCTTTTAATCAGTGAACATTTATTGTCTATCTGCTTTGAGTTGCGTCCTTGATAAAGAAATGAATGTAAAAGTGTTTGTTTTACTTCTAAAAGTTTACAGTTGAGAGAGATAGAGAAATCGATACATAAATCACAGAGCAAGGTCAGAGGTAAATAAAAGTTATGAATAAAGAAAAGTGAGAACAGCATAAAAATCCTATGTATTTTCTTTGTAGACCTTAGAGTTGGCCAAAAGGCAGGGTCAAGGGTAAGGCCCTCTCATTGGTCAGAATGACCCCAAAGGTCTCACTTCCAGCTGCAAATGGCTCCAGTACAATGACAAGGCTGTGCAGAGGACCACGCTCATGTCTGACCCCAAAGGCCCACTCCGCGGTTCACCAAAAGCATTGTCACAGTAGATGATTTCTTCAAAGATGGAGAGAGCATGAGGAAGCCTAGTACACTCATGATTATGTGTGTTGCAGGTTAGAGATGCAAGTTAGAAACAGCCAAGGAAGAACTGTGCAGGCTAAAATCTGCCACAGCTGCAGACAGGCAGGATCCTCATGGTCCTCAGGATCCGTGTCCTCCTGCCTCAGAGGTGTCATCACATCACCCACGCTTGGACGTCAGAGACCATTCACTGCAATGGGCTGCTGGACTGTGCTGAGTGGGGCCAACGCATCTAGGCAGCTGGCAGCACGAAGAACCAGATCCAAAACTAGGTGGTCTTTTGGGCAAGGTAATTCCAGAGCTTAGACTGTGCCATCTGTCCCCATCTGACTCACCTATTTAACATGAATCGTAAGACAGGGTGTCATTGTTGGTAAGGAAGATATTCCTTACTGTCACTTGTGAAATTCCACATGGTGAGGTTACTTTTTAGGAGCAGAAAATAGAGGCAAACTTTGAAAAAGGTCAAATTTCATCCAATACTGATCTGTAAATGGTAGACAATGCAAAGCATTTTGATAATGTAACCTTCCTAATCTAGTCTATAATTAAAACATTTAATTTATGCCTCTTAGACAGCTGAAATGATTCTTTTCTTCTTCCAAAATGCCCTCAGAGGAAGACATTTCCAAGTGGAAAAAAATTATAATAGCAGGAATGTTGTACTAAGGAGACAGATTTTCTAAAGACTAAATAGTTAATATCTGAGTAATGATGTGTAACAGTACTTTCATTTCCTATCTCCTACAGGCAAGATCCTGAACTAAATCCTGAGAGAGTCACATAGGCGATGGGCTCATTTTCTAAACACAGAACCTTGTTAGAAGCACAGAGCAGAACAAGCTCATCAAAAGCTAAGGTACCAGCATGGAAGGTGCAGATGCTGAGTATGGAAGACGCAGTTATCTTGAGGCAATGTCATGGCAGTATTAAACTTGGCTATGGGGCCATAGAGTATCTTGACTCCAATAGATGAACTTCAAAGCAAAGCTCTATTAGGCAATATTCCTATCTCTGGACACAACATGTACCCAAATTTGGAGAAGAGGTCTGCTCTGGTGTCTAGTTTCTGGGAGTTCAGTCCCTGAGTGGCTTCAGGTGTCAGGGGTTCAGCCCCTGAGTGGCTTCAGGTGTCGGGGGTTCAGCCCCTGAGTGGCTTCAGGTGTCGGGGTTCAGCCCCTGAGTGGCTTCAGGTGTCGGGGTTCAGCCCCTGAGTGGCTTCAGGTATTGGGGGTTCAGTGCCTAAGGGGCTCATAACACACATACCATGGTGGAAGGGAGGGTGTCACAAGCTGCTCAGTTCACAGCAGCACTCAGAGCAGGGAGGGCCCCAGTGAAGAAGGCTCCAGCAACAGAACGGACCCCAATATCATGCCTCCTGAGCAAGTCACACTGAAAGTCTACCTAGCTGACACAAGGACGTTTCGGTGAGTGCTACCATAAGAATATCACAGTGAGCCTTGGAGGGGTAGAAAATGTGTGCAGACAGAAAGGGGATGGGGTGGTTAGATACGTGGGTTGGAACAGCATTTGAGGAAAGAAAATTCCGACTGTAACTGATTTCAGCGCAAAGGCCTGTTCGGTCTTTACGTGGGCAACCAAGGAGCATTTTCCTTGTTACAAGGATTAATCTGGAGACACTTTAAAAATAACAGTCTCCATTTCAAAAAAAGCAATGATGCAGTGAGTTCAAGTAAAATATTCAAGTACAGTTTTCCCAAATTATAAAATAGCGAAGGAAATATTCTACAAAAAGTATGCAGTAAGTGATTAAATTTAGCAAAAATGCAGTAGAAGACACTGTCTTGTTCCATCTTCTCCTCAAATCCTCCCCTTCCTTAGATGACCTGTGTCCCATACTCCTAAGCACCCTAACGAGTTCTGGAAGGGCTCCTGGTGAGTCTCTCCACTGTGTGGTCAGAGCGATGCTGAGTGCCGTTGCCGGCGCCATCCAGTGGAGAGTTAGACCTGTAAAGCTGGACAACAGGCTCCCATCCCGGATACACCGGAACCAGCACAGCGGGACTTCGGGCTTTTCCTCCAAGTCAAAATGACCATGAAGGTAAATGTCTTAAATTGATTCAGGAGGTCGGGATAGCCAAAGCAGCAAAGGCTCTTGGGAAAAAAGACTTCTGCAGTGGTTCAGAAAGTGGTAAAAACGATGGGAAGAGCGTGCTCAAGAAGAGGGTTCACATTTTGAGGGAGGTCAATGACAATGTTGCTTTTATTATAACAAGCCTTTCATTCAAACATGTATTGTTTATTATGCCTCATATCTATAGTATGGATTGTATGTATGTAATGTGTTCCCTCCACTCTTCTATTTCTTAGGTTAGCCAGCTTTCAGCACACATCACATTATTCTCATATATTTATAGAATATATTAGAATTATTAAAGTGAAGAATAGCAAAGGAAAGTTGAAGATATTTGGTCCAAGCACATACTGAGCCAGAGTCCACGGGGTTTTCCAGGGCAGCCTGCTCTGCTTTACCCATCAGCACTGCTCCTCCAGAAAGGGGCAGAATTTGGCTTCTATTTCCACACACTATAAACACTAAGGGAATGAACCTTATGCACAGGACAGCAAAGCACTGGAAATGAGTTTCTGGTGCTCATTCAGATTCTCTAATGATTGCTTCACGGGCCTGCTGGCCTCTGCCCCGAGAACCTCGCGTGCCTTGAGAACGGCTTTCCTCTCTTCTGTTTATGTGCATTTCTGTGTAATTTGGATGCTGAGAAGAGTCTACACAATGAAAACAAATACTCTTTCAATTTGTACAGTGGATGGATATCTTCAGAAAGAAGCAAGTTCGAACATTTCTCCCAAAATTAAAATTGTCACTTACAAAACATTTTCTTCTTTCCTAAAGCTACTTTTCATTTTCACAGTGATTTCCTCCTACTCCTTGAGTCAGGAAATTACATAGTATCTTTTATTTTAATATTTCAATCTTTCCTGTTGCCTGAATCTTGCCACAGGGGCACCTTATTTGCTTCTCAAATTCCCATGCTCTCAGTGGCTCATCTATCTACAAGGAGCCTCTTCCCCAGGGCTCCACTGTGTGCTCCACAGTAAGCAAGCATTGACCTGTGCAGTCTGCAGCCTTAGACAGCTGCCCCTCACTTTGTACTGCAAAAAGGAACAGGCTTCATCTCCTATTCAGATCCTTTTAGAAAATTTGCAAGCTGAATGACAAAGAGTAGAGCAGTGCAAGTTGAAGTTTTTAAGAAGTGTGTTGGTAAAGTCTGTACTAACGCTCTTGTGCTTTCCTTATGATTCAAACACATCCTAACATACATGGATCTTTGTCACCTGCTAATGAGATGCCTTGGGCCACCAGCGCTTGCCCTCTTTGTGTCCCTCCTCTCCTGTCTGCCTCTCAGAGAGACACCACATGGTCCTTGCAGGTCACCAGTGTGCTTCTAATCCTCAACAGGCTAAATTATTCATTGCTACTGACATTTGTGTTTTAGCTGTCCAGTCATTCTCTGTTTGTCTTGTGCCAGATAGACCGTACATGTGAGAGTGTCGCAAATAATACCTGAGCATTAAAAATAAAGACTCCTTGTCCAGGGAGAGCACAGAAGACAAAATGTGCTGAAGAAAGATGCCAAGGAAACAGAGATACCGAAATGGCTGAGGCCACATGGAAGTACAAGGTGTCAGGTTGAGTTGTAAATTAACTATTAACTTCATCTCCTTGTTTACTGATGGCTGGAGACTGAGTTGGCTGTAACATTTGTTGAATCTGGTCCTGTATAGAACAGAACCTTGCGTACAAGCTCAGCTGCAGTGCTCCAAGCTCTCTAGCTTTTGTCATGCCACAAAGGTCAAAAGAGGGTGTATCAGCTACAGTAATGTGTTTCCAGCATCCAGGAGTCTGCAGCACAACAGGTATGTGGTGTCATACCTGTGCTGTTGTGGTGAAGGTCTAGAGCTACACGACTCTTCCTTAGATGGGAAGACATCTGGAAAAATCCAAGCGACAGATAGTAAATAAATAAACTGCCAGTTAATGATCAGGATTCAAGATTCCAGAGCCCACTATAATGGCCTTTCACATCCCCACACCTGAGCACTGGAGCTCCAGCACAGCTTTAGGTTACAAACTCTAGACCAGGTGAACCAAGGGTCCAGTGTGCATGCACATAGCTTCAATTTCTTTCCTACTTATTTCTTAATATGAAAATGTCAATTTTTACAAGGGAAATATACAGATGACCAAATAAATAGCAAACTGAGATACCTGTTAACTGGGTCTTTACATGTACAAAAAACTGTTAGAAGCTAAAGCACTTGAATTTTAATTAGTGCATGGTAAAAGATATGCATCTAGTTTTAATCTTCAGCTTGTGGAAAGCCAGTTTTTCCATCACCCTGAATCAAGGAGGCTATCTTACAGTGAACACGATTGGTCCCTTTGTCAAGATAAGGTGGCTCAAAGTGTCTGGAATTATTTCCTCATCTTCTAATCTATTTTACTGATCCACAGGCCGACTTTTCAGACATAATCTGCTACTATAGCAGAAACACTAAATCTCCTAGAAGATAAAATAGGTAAAACCCTTAAAGATATTTGTGTAATCAAAGACTTTATGAACAGAATCCCAATTGTACAGAAACTATTGCAAATATTCCTCTACTGGGATTTCATCTTAAAAGCTTTTTCATAGCAAGAAAAATTATCAATGGAGTGAAGAGACAATGCAGAGTGGGAAAATTGTAGGCAGTTGTTCCTCAGACAAAGAACTATTATCTAGAAAACAGAAAGAACTCAGAATAATCAAATGCTCCCCAAATTCAAAGACCCAAGCCAAAACTGAGCATCTGAACTTAATAGACATTTCTCAAATGAAGAAGTATGAATGGCAAATAAATACATGTAAAAATGTTCAACATCACTGTCTATTTGAGAGATACAAATTAAAACAATGCTGAGATTCCATCTCACCCCACAAAGAATGACTATTATCAGGAAGTCAACCAATAACAAAAGCTGGCGATACTGTGGGGGGAAAAGAATACTTCTTTTTTCTCAAAAATCTAGGATTAGAGAGATTCCATTTGGCCAATCTATTTCTCATCTTACTATCTTCCTAGAAGAATTAAAAACATCATTGCACAGCAATATATGCATAGCCCTGTTCATAGAGGCATAGTTTGTAATAGTTAAACCTTGGAAACAGCCCAAATGCCCACAGATGATAAGTGGATAAAGATGTTATAGCTTTTTCATACAATGTAGTACTACTCTGCCTTAAAGAAGGATAAGCTTGAGACATTTCTAGCTAGATGACACCTTGAGGCCATACTTTTAGGGGCAATATATTGAATATACACATGTAAATTCTGCATTATTTCTCCTACATGACTTAACGATATCTTCTGAAGCTATCTTTTTCAGTGCAAAAAATGTATAAAACAGAGTCTTAAGTTCAGAAAGACACTGGAGCATATAGGAATGGCTAAGTGTCTAAAAAGCAATTGAAGTAATTCAACAAAAAATTATGTTTTAACCATATGCTGAGATGGTAATAAAATTACTACATAGTGCATTTATGGTTAATGAATGCAACATGCAAATCTGGTTGCAGCACTCATAATACAGAAATCACATGCATTGCCTAATGAAATCTATTGTCACACCATTTCAAATCTAACTGTAAACAGATTATACTTGTAAATATAAAATGTAAAACCTCAAATTACTAACAGAAAATGTAGGAAAAGCCTGTATAAGTTTTGGTTAGGAAAAGATCTCGTAAACCTGATTCTAAAAATACCATAAAATTTTTGTAAAAATTAACTGGATTTCTTCAACATTAAAAATGTGTGTAACCCCAAAAGATGGCCAATTTTTAGAGCATATAGAAAAACTATTTGAAAATCATATCATAAAATTTATATAAAAACAAAGAATGCTTAGAACTTAATGACAAGGGCTGGGAGATAGCTTGATGGAATAAGCACTTGCCTGGAAGTGCAAGGGCCTGAGTTCAATCCCCAGTTCTGCTAAAAAAAAAAAAAAAAACTTTAATGACAAACCAAACCAGTTAAAAACAAGCGAAGTCCATAAGGTAAGTCTTAGTGTTTGGTTTTCTTTTGTTTTGACCTCAGAGGTGACTTTAACAGTGAACACCACCCCCTCAAGACACATTTCCTCTACTTCCATGCCAACCTCAAGGACCAACCTACACCCATAAGATCACCAAGTCCTTATTTCCAGGAGTATTGGCTCCAGAATATTCCTTTGTCTTCTTTCTTCAGGGCTAACTTCACTTGGTCACCAAATTTCGCTACTGACGTCATCAGCCCCTGTCTCACTGCTCGTGTTCCTACCCAATGCACAGTTCCTAAACCTCAGCTTCACCCCTCCTTAGCATCCTGCAATGCTGCAACAAGATTAGTTTCCTAAGACAGATCAGTGCTTGGGCAGCCAACACTTTCCCTTTGGATCTGAGCTCGTCTTCAGGGGAGGGAACAAAGTAGCTGCTCTGGTGTAGAATGGCTTTCCTGATGCCTTCCTCCTCCCAAAGCCTCTCCTACAAGGCACGTATGCTTGCCCACCCTTCTCCCACCATTTCCCGCTCTCATTCTCTCTCTCTCTCTCTCTCTCTCTCTCTCTCTGTCTCTGTGTGTGTGTCTCTCTCTCTGTCTCTGTCTCTGTGTCTGTCTCTCTGTCTCTGTGTCTGTCTCTGTGTCTGTCTCTCTGTCTCTGTCTCTGTGTCTGTCTCTGTCTCTCTCTGTCTCTCTGTCTCTGTGTGTGTGTCTCTGTCTCTCTGTCTCTGTCTCTCTGTCTCTGTGTCTGTCTCTGTGTGTGTCTCTCTCTGTCTCTCACTCTCTCTCAGATTCTTTCCCTCAACTATGTTCTCCACCTAAGCACCCCACTCACCCTGATTATCCCCTGAAAGTCCAGCTTAGATTCCAGCTTTTATTCCCAGTAAGCCTTTTCTTGTCTTCTCTGTTGAAATGCCTCTCTTTTGCTTACCTGGCACCATAAAAAATGACCATTACAATGCTAGACTAGGAGAGTGTTAGGTGTGTATCATTCCTGCTGAATTGTGAGCTCTCAGAACTCATGAACCTTGTCTTTTAAATCTATAACAAATACAAAATGCTGAAATTACTGAACACTGGACATGAGCTATCCACTCTGTGAGTAAACTACCAAGAAAACATAAGATGAAATCAGTACCTTTAGATTTCTACTTTCTCATTATTCTTGAGTAAAATGAACCTTCCTAACAAGGCAAGCTGGCAATGGCCAAAGCAACTGGAAGGCAACGCAGGCTGCCCGGCTCACTCTCACCCCGGAGCCATCTAAAGTGGATGAACACTGTTACTAGAGACTGTGTTTACAGAGGTAGCTCCATCGGGGCTTTCATTATATGTTCAGAAAGCTAATGTATTTTAATAACATTTTATTACTCAGTTTTGACTAAAAGGATTATACATTAGAGTAAAACTTTATCTTTCCTAAAGCATACAAACTTCTGGATAATGTTTTTTTCCTCTAATTACATAATTTTAATTTAAGAGTCAAAAATGAGATGGGCTGTCACTTTGTAACTGGAACACTGTCCTCACTGGACCTGAGGGACAAGGTCACGAGTGACAGCCCGTGTGTCTTCATGCTGCTCTGCATTCACCCCCAGGCCAGGGCCCAAGGCAGGCTGTGTGGACAAAGACCACCTGCAGGGTGGACCCCTTGAGAAGCTGTACCTGTGTAAGTTTGCTTTGCTCTGATACACTCAGCTCAAAATAGTTGTAAATAGGGTTTTCTGTGAAGCCATAAATAAAGACATCTGGGTATGAGGAGCTGTCACTGACTCAGAAAAGATTATCTCGTAAAAATGAGCCAAACTTCTCAGGCACTCTTCACCCTGTCTTCATTCTACTATGGTATATGCAGATCTTTAGGTATTATCATTCCCTGCCTGTACTGCCCGCAATTTTAATGAACAGGAATGATCTTCTCAAAAGAACAGGCAATTTTATTCACTTGCATATTGAAATGACCAACTATTTCCTTTTAGATTTGTTTAAAACCCTTTGCCTTCAGTATTGGCTCTGAAGCCCACCCTGCGATAGTGTCCAATACTGTTGCACTCGCTGTTCCAAAGCGATCCTCTTGAGGGAAGTGAGAGATGTACTGCACTGTGAAGTAAAAATCACACACCACATCCTTTGTATGGCTTGGAAATTATGGTATTGACTTCAAAGCTGTGTACAAACAAATGACTACAAAAACTGTAAACACTGAAGGAGGACTGTCAATACTCTTGTGATGGAAATAATAGCCCAGCTAAATAACAGAAAAGAACATAGTTATGTTTACAAGTACTTTGCTGTGTGTTCATGTCATGAATCCTTTCTACAACAGGTATTCAAGAAACACAATTTATGAAGAAATACCTTCACTAGGACACCATTTCTTTATGGTCTACTACTGTAATGCCATAAATTTGTCATCATAATGTAGACATTTGTGTTAATTCAGTGATTCTGTCAGCCTAACCGGAAGGAAAATACTAAGATGACAGACTAAGTGGAGGAAATCTTTGGAAGTAGTTCAATTCCCTTACCTCTTTCTGAAGCTGTTTCTTAGAAACATAAGTTATGAACTTGCCCTGTGTAATTCTACACTTATCGCTTCACAGCAGTGGCATATTGTTCACAGAAACTTCAAAGAATTACGGTGCTAAAAAGTAATTTAAGTGAATCTAAAGATAAAACATGCTTCTATCTAATCTAGTGTTTTTCTCCCAAATTATGTATGGCATAATTGTGCTACAAGTAAGTGGTTCACATGAATTTAGTAGGGTATTTTTGAACTGCAAAGTAAAGTTAAAAAGTCCCTACCAACGCTGCCAAATGCAAAGCACAGGAGGGAGTCTTCCCCATCCTCAGCTCTCTGCACAGTGCCTGGAGTGCCCTGGTGACACCTGTGACAGGTGAGTACAGAGCTGAGCAACTGCTTCTGGTAATGGGTCACCAGCTCTGTGAGGTGGAAGGCCCTGGCGTCAGTGCTTTTGTCACCTGAACATTGCAAGGAAAAACCAGCAGGAGCAAATTTCTGTGTAGAATGATTCTAGGTAGAACAGAGTTTGAGTGGGAACAAGTTTGCACTTGTGGTAGTTTTGAGAAGTCGTATTAGAGCAGAATTCTCTGTAGGTTCCTGAATGTTTCCAATTTTACAGCTCTAATGTATATTTGATCAATTTCATTTTATCACTAAGAGAATAGCTGTCACACCACCATTAAATCATCTTTCTTCCTACACTCAAGGACAAAAAACAATTTTGAGAAAGTATTTATGTACTTTATGTCAACCATTGAAGAGTTTTAGCCTCAGGATTCCTCTCTTCAGTTTAAATGCTGACTTCAGACAAGTAGAACCCGCTGTCTCAATTCCAGGGACAAGGCAAAGTATCAAATTAAGATTATGATAATGAACTTTTAAAATTTTATTCAATAAACAAATATTTAAATTTCTAATTTTTATTAATAAGTATAACAGTAACACAAATTAAGGCAATACCCAGATACATGCTATGAATAGAAAACCTAGATATGATCATTTTAACATTCAGTTATTTGTATCGATTTACAAGAATTTGTCTTAATACATTTCTCCTCAGAGATGTATGATTCATATCATACCTCCTCCTGAATACTGTGTGCTTTTGAACAAAATACTGAAGTATGAAAGCAACGAATAATCTCTAACCAAAATTGATAGTCATTATGAATTAGCATAATACCAGTTTGCCAATAATCATTTAAGCATCTGCTAAGCATTCAGCTTGTGTCTAGGAGATCTTCCCTTGCACTGGTGAGAAGCTTGCAAAGAACACAATAAGTGCATTCTTATGTAAATATATATAATATGTATAAAAAAGAAACTAAATTAAAGAAGCCATAAATGGATCCAGCTTTGAAGGAGCTGAAGTGGAAATGGAGTGCAGGAGCATAGGCTGGAGTGAGTCCCTCCAGCAGGAAGCTCAGGAGAAGGCTTCTCTGAAATCCAAGAGAGGAACAAAGGAGGTCAACATGCTCAGATCTGATGCAAGTGCTGTGGGCAGGAGAAAGCAAAGGCCCAGGGTCTGGCTCAGGTATAAATAGGCTGAAGGTGAAGAACAGAAAACAGAGATGGATGGAGAAGGAGTGAGGAGCTGAGTTCAAGGAAAGATGAGGTCTGATTTTATGAAGACATGAACACTGCAATGTGAATGTTGAGTTTTGTTTCCATGGCCATGACAAGCCAGTACAGGATAACCTCAAAACATGGTGTAATGTCACTTCTGATTTTAGAATATTATTGTAATAGATACAAGCAAACTGTAGTAGGGAAAGAACAGAGGCAAAGAGATCAATTAAGGAGCTATTATGTCGTGCAAAGCAAAAGTGGATAATCCTTTACTTAAGGACATGTGGGAGAAATCCTGTGGCTGAAGCAACAATTTTGAAAGCAGAGATGACAATTTTTCAATAGATTATATCTGGTCATTACCAAGAAAAGAAGAAAACAAAGAGAAAACTAAAATAATTTTTAGGAATTGGAGACTCTGAGTCTCTCTTTCTCTCTCTCTCTCTCTCTCTCTCTCTCTCTCTCTCTCTGTCTGTCTCTCTCTCTGTCTCTCTCTCTCTCTCTCTCTCTCTCTCTCTCTCTCTGTCTCTCTCTCTCTCTCTCTCTCTCTCTCTCTCGTGTGTGTGTGTGTGTGTGTATTTCAGATATTCACATAGGATGTTCCATTCATGGTGATGGTCATGGGGAACTAGTTTATAACATTCAATTGGACAAAACTATTTTAAAAACAACTTTCTAAATGTAGTGAAAGGAAAAAAAATCAATAGTTAAAGCAATAACTGGTATAGAACAAGTTTTCCCACGATGGCTTTTCATAAGAAGGTATCCTAATCCACAACATATGCAACAGCCATAATTCAGAAAAAGATTGGAAATTTTTCCTGTTTGGGAATCAAAATGCAACAAAGGAGAAAAATACAATGCCTGGGAATTGATAAACACACAAAACAGAAAGAGTTACAAAGTAAAAGTTTTGCATTCTGCTTATAAACTCTGAACAAATTAATAGCAAATTTTGGAATTCTATATGACTAGAATGAACTTAAAACATCCACGAAGGATATAGAGCTAACAGTTTTAACTAGTACTTGTACCAAAAAGGATAGAGAATGTGGCATTTTAGTTCAAATAAATTAACAAGAGACGCAAAATAAAATCACAACAGGATATTATGTCTAAATATTGCACTATGAATTACCACTATGAAGACAACAATATGCAATGTATTAATTATTCAAACTATCCTACTAATCAGTTTTGAAACTGTCTCACTGCTATTTGTTTCTCAATAAAATTAGGAAAATTAAAAAATTAATGAATAAATTAAGTAAAATAAAAATAGCAAAGGTAATGTCCCCTAAAAAAATAAAATCACAGTATTTAGAGAAACAAGAGTGATAATAAGACTTCCAGAATACCATTTAATAATGCATCCAGTGATATGAAAGTGCAGAGAGAGAGAGAGAGAGAAAGAAGTGCTTGCATGCCAAATAGTAAGAACAAAATTTGCCACAAAACTAACCCCAAAATGAAGCAACACCTTAAACATCATGCAGAAGGATACTCAATTATCATCTAAGGCGAGGCTCATATTCGAGGCAGGCTGGAGGACCACTTTTCTCAGATTGGAGAACAATATGAAGGAATCCACCAGTGCTGAAATTGTGTCTTCTAGTGTGAATTACATAGTGGGAGCTTCAGTACAGGGTCCAAAGTTGCCAGAATGAAAAGCTCTAAGAAGAAAGAAAGATGCAAGCAGGAAGAGAAATAAGGGAGGGGCAGTGAAGGTGACCCAATGGTGCTGTCCCCCAACCAGTAGTTATATCATGAGATATATATGCGCAAGAAATAAGAAAGAAAAAAGAAATATAGAAGAAATTAAGAAGAGAAAAAGGACAAACAAAAAGGCGACAAGACAGATTAAGCATTAACTGTGCTTTCTATAGACCAGCCAAAATCCACCATGCAATTGGGAAACTCACATTATTTTGTTAAGTGAAATTCTGAGTTGCTTGTAATTTTTGTTTTAATACTATTTTGTACTCACTTTAAAAAACATTTGAAAAAAGTGACCTGATGCATTCGACCTTACTGAAATAAATGATATCTGTGGGAAATGGACTCCCACATTAGTATTCTTGCCAGGAGAAAAAAATCAAAAATTTCAACAATAAATTACAATGTAGGAATTTGGATGATAACTGAAAGTTCCAATAATAAAGTTAAATTTACATAAATTATATGCAGCCCTGGAATATAATGTTAGAAGACATGGTGATGTGGAACCCGCTCTCTTCAAGGCGCTTGTGCCCCCTGGCCCGCCACGCAGTCCGGTCCCCAGCAGGACCCTGAGCCGCAAGCGCACCTCAGCTCCTTCTGCGGCTGCGCAGCACTTTCTCACACGTGCAGCTCTCTTTCTCCCTGATTGTCTGCGGACAGCCTGGACTTCCGCTCCTCAGAGACAGCTGGTGGCACGCAGCTGCGCCCCCACGGCGCTCATCCACGGTAGAACATCACCGAGGAGCACTGCGCATCCTACCCAGCCTGTCCCCATTAACAAGGGCTGGGCTGCCTTCTCCACAGATGTTAATTTATTCTGTGTGATCTCAGTTCTGTTCTCCGTCATCTTTCAGAATATTTACTTTCTCTCTACTATTTCTTTTTTCTTTTTCTTTCTTTCTCTTTTTGCAACTTCTCTCTAACCTATACATCAATGTTCTTTTCCAGCTGAGTGCATGTGAGCATGTACACACACACACACACACACACACACACACACACACATTTTCGGGTGGGGCTTTAATCCACTGAGCTCCTTGGGTGACCCTATATTAAAATTTTAAAATACAGATTTTTGAACAAACTGGATTGATAAAGATAGATGCGATCTTCCAGATTTTCAAGAATTCATTAAGCACAGCATGCTCAAAAGGTGTGAAAAACCAATCAACACAATGAAAACCAAAAACAGGAAAAAATAATGAAAACAAAACACTCAGTGGCGTACGGTGACAGTGCAGAAGCCTTTCTCAGCGCTGATGGAATGACTTGAATGAAATGAAAATGCTGATGGTGAAACGCGTCCAGGTAGCTCACTGTCTCACCTTCCATAACAAAAGGCTGCCCTTGCCCGGACACCTTGTGTATGACACAAGTTTCAATTCCCCAAAATGCATGAATCAGAAACAGGTGGTGTCCACGGTGAAGCTGGCTCAGCTACCCACCCCTGTGGGGCCATAGCCTGCTCTGTGACTGGCTCCGGTACATAGTGAAAGTATCCATGTTGACGCCCGGCAATGCACGATCTATAATTAATGACTCATAAAATTAAACTAACTACATGTGAGCCCTGCTGCCACAGAAGCGTGGCTTAATGTGCTTTACAGTGGTGCTAATTCTGCCTGGGTCCCATGCAGTCATTAATTGAAAGGATGAAAGGGCCGCATGACTGGCTCTCCACCGAGCCTTCACTGGCCTCGGCCAGGGCCTACGGGGGTCCACTCGACCTGCGGCTTAGGTTGCTGAGGACGCCTTCTGCCTCCGCTGGTTCCGAGAAGCCAACAGCAAAGATTTCGTCGCTTATTTCATGCAATTCCATTTTAAGATGATGAGAAGTACATAATTAATGTTTATTGGCAGCCTTATATAAGGACACACTAGAATTTATTTATAGATGTATGTGGAATCAGTTCTGTGCTGTACTGTCTTCTGTCAGTAGTTGTGAGTTGTTAGCTGCCCATAATTATATCATTAAAGACTCATTTCAAATGACTTTCGAGCACCATCACCCATAAATCCCCGGTGAATAAAATTCCCCAATGGCAATAATATTTTTAGTAAAACTAATACAAGGAGTAAATATTTACCGAAGCTCCTCCAGGCACTGGAGGACAGGCAGTGTTCCATAGATTTTTCAGGTATTAGGTCGTTTATGAAGACAACAAAATCCTATGGAGCAGATTTCATTGCTGTTCTTGTAAAGATGCTGCAGAGGCAAAAAGAAATGCGATAATCATAGCTGGGCCCCACTGAGGGCATGGCAGGGAGCTAGTGTCCTATGTCTTGTTCTTCCTGAAACTTTGGGTCAGTATTTGAACTTCAGAAAACTAGAAACGAAGCAGCAGTTGAACCCTCTTTATGCATGGCCTTTTCTTTCGCTAACTTTTTAAAAATATTTAGTACAGAGTCTACAGGGTCTCACTGCACAGATCAGACTCGTAGTGATCCTTCTGGTTTTTCAACTTCCCAAGTGCTGGGATTGGAGAAGTGCACCACCATGGCAGTCTCAGTCACTGCCTGGGGAACGGGGCCGGCACAGCAGGCCCAGGATCAAATCCCTGTCCTCTGTGTCTGCCTAAGCAGGTACCATCATCCACTCAGCTACCTGGCCACTCCTCTTTAGCTAATTTTATCTGGCTATACCACCCAAAACTGTCTGTAATTATGCTTCTTCTCTAAATATTTCAGCGCTCAACTCCTAAACATAATACTCTTCTAGAAGATGTATTGTCAATTCCTAACTTCAGACCTAATTTTCTATGCTTCGTAACTTAAGAATTCTGCAGTTTTTCCTCAGAAAATGTCCATTGCCCATGTATCTTCTTTTGATTCAAACAGCGAAGAAGCATGTCTACTGCTTCTAGTTGTAATGCAGCTTAGGTTTCTTTAAACTTGAGCAACTTGCATGTTTTCCAATTTTTCCAAAATAATCAAATCTGTAAAGAGTTCAGTGAGAGGTCTGAGAATAGTTCACATTGCACATTCTTTCTTCAGTCCAACGTTTCTGGAGAAAGCTCCATTCTAGCAATGCCTACAGCACCTATCGATCCCTTCAGGACCTGCAAGACACCTGGACAATGAGCAGTGTGGCTGGGTCGGATGTCCCCAGAGGGGCGGAAGACAGGAGAGTTCTGCAGTGGAAGTGGCTCCTTCTGAAGCAAGGGGCTGGCACTGACTGTGACTGTTCTCTTCCCAAATGTCTCCAGCTGTTGCCAAACCTTGCATCAAATAATTGCTCTGGGTGCTGCAAAGGAATTCTGTCATGTCTAGTACACCTGCTTGTCTACCCTGTGGTGCCATCAGTGTGTTCACTGTGGCAGCGCATACGCTAAAATTGCAATGATATTAAAACATTCATGTTCTGTTTTTGTATCCCATAATGTTTATAGGTTCATAACCTAGTGCTTCATTGTTTTATAAAGCATTTCAATTAATATTTTCATTGTCAAACATCACAAATGTGGCCAGTTGCTGAATATGAGAGCTGTTTCTTCTATCACTTTGATGTAGGCCCACTAGAATTTGAGAAATCCTTCCTTTCTGGCATAAGAGAACCATTTATTTTTTAAATGTATTTAAGACAGGGTCTACAGGGTCTCACTATGTAGATCGGACATGTAGTGATTCTCCTGTTTTCAGCTTCCCAAGCACTGGGATTATGAGCAACCGCTACTGTGCCCAGTCTCAATCGTTGTCTCAGCGTGCACCGGGGGGTGAGCCTGGCACGGCGGGAGAATCATTCATTTTTCTGTGCCTAAACCTACATTTAGTCCTTTAGCCAAGTCTCTGAACCTCCTTAAAGGAGGAAGTTACTTGAAAACTAAATTCTAGCCTGGGGTATAATGTCTTTCATGCTCTTTCAACAGGAAAGAAATTCTCTCTCTCTCTCTCTCTCTCTCTCTCTCTCTCTCTCTCTCTCTCTCTCTCTCACACACACACACACACACACACACACACACAAACACAAATTTGTAGAAACACAAGTTTGTAGTGATCTCACAATCAAAATCTAATGCCATAATAGAGCACTTAGAAGAGAACATGGGAGGAAAACTTCATTGCACTGGATTTGATAGTAACTTTTTGGATAGGATCTGAAAGGCAGACAAAAAAGAGAGAAAAAAGTAAGTTTAATTATGTCAAACTTAAACTTCTGTGCATTGAAAGATAAAATCAGGTGATCCAGAGAATGGTTGAAATATTTATAAAACATATATCCGACAGGGCATTAATATAGAACAGCAGCTTGGTGTGGTGGCAGACGTGTAGTCATAGCATTCAGCGATACCAATCAGGAGATTGCAAGTTGTCTTTGTGATTTGCTGCTAAGACTCTATCTCAAAATTAAACAATGAAAAAGCTGAGAATGTCTCAAGACAAAGACCCTGAAGTATCTACAGCACTGCATAAAAAAAAAAGTTCAGCATAAATGAGCTCTTACCACTGAATATTCAAAGTTCAACCTGGTTTCAAATGAGTAACATTCTTGAGTAAATATTTTTCTTAAGAAATAGAAATATACAGGTGGCAGAAATCATATGAAAAGATGCCAATATCATGCTTAGGAAAGTAAATCAAAACCAGTCCAATGCAAAATCATCACAGTGGAGGGGCTCTGTGGTGCCAAGGTGCTCAGAGCACAGAGACTGGGCAGCAGAGCAGGAGCAGCGGCAGAGGAGCTGGGGAGGGGTGGAGACAGTGCCCCAAGCCACGCCCCCGTGACCCTTCCAGACACACAAGGTGGCTGCATGTGTCAGCTGGCATTGTCACAGAAGGAAGG